>PISX010011470.1:0-65167 GCA_004024625.1 Mellivora capensis
GTGTCATTGCATCTCGGATTGTCATTTCATCGTTGAGTATGAGCTTCTCACCTCATTAGCTAGAGAATTTCAGCTGAGTCAATCAATATATGCATTTCCAAAACAAGAGAGAGTTGAAGGGAGATCATAATTAGGTAGAGTCCTGAAAATAGCCTATCATAGTTTATAACTGTGCTTAAACTCTATCAGGCACAATATGATACCATTGAAGAAAGTGTTACCAAAAATAATTGAACAAAGGATAGACACTGAACACCAATGATAGTATGACTCATGTCCTGATATCACCAAAGTATTTATTTTATATAACATGAAATTTCTGGCTCTAGGAAAGTCAAAATGGCATTTTTTGAAAAATTAGTACTTGACTTCTAAAGTATATTTATATAATAAAATTGCATTATGAATTAGATATGAAAATCTTAGGGTGATATAAACATTTAAAAAGTAAGTACATGCTAACAGATAAAGAAGACTTTTTTTTTCAAATTGGAAAAAGTGGACAGAAATAGTAAGAATGGGTTTCTTACCAGAATCCTAAATTTGAAATCCCTAAAACAAATGAATGATCTGAGCTTTATGACTCTCATTTAACTATAAACAGGAATTATTGCATGAAGTAATACACAGTGATTGGGTTTAGTCATAGTGCTTGATTTTTACTTCAAAATATGAACTTAGCAACCTATATCCCAGGTCTCTAGAGCACAAGGATTCCTTTCAATCAAAACTCAGAACACCTTTCACTTACTTGTCAGAGTTCTCAACTTGAAATTTGGTCTCATATGGCAGCTGTCAAAGCTTGACAACTGATATTCGAAAGGGGTGACCTAAGGGATATTACAACCATTTATTTCTATAGATTCTCTAAAATTCTACCTTTCTAAGAGGGCAGACAGACAGCAATCCAGGTAACTGGACTCTATTATTCTGTTCATAGAAACACTTTCACTGAACTAGGATTTAACATTTTGTCTTAAGGCTTATAATTGGTTGACCCAAGAAAAGGTCATATAATGATACAGGTATCCTCTATTATAGTGTTCAGCATGTCTTATACATAGAGCCTGCTAGTAAAGTTCTCTTAAAGGTCGATGATTTTGTTTTCTTATCATTTTATTTTTCTTTTCTGATAAGCTGTGCTTCCTCAGAATAAGTAGTGTGAGCAAAATTAGCCATTTTCTCCTTCACCTCAGATACTAGGAAGCTTGTTACTGAGTTTTATGTTCCCTTGCTTTATTTTTCCATACTTAAGATACTTCTAAATCTTTTAAAAATTAGACAAAATTTAAATTATTCTCAAAATAAAGACAGTCTCAACTGAAACTTATTTACTTAGATTTTAAAATTTATGATTTTAATACAGTATTCAACAATATATAAATCAATACTTGGTTTGGCTAAAATTTAGTCAATATAAATAACCATCTATGCATCATAAAAAATCATACTTTATCAATACTGTATCCATAGTAACATTATCACTGTGAATACACAATTGGACATCATGAATTAAGCAAGGTTTTAGATTCTTTAGATAGGAATTTGTGTTCTGGATTCTCTACCAATTAACTGATTAACTGACCTTCTCATCTTGAGCAACTGACCCATCTAAGCCTTTGTTCCTTTATTTGTAAAATACAAATCAGTAATAATATCTAATAAAAGTTGCCTCAGATATTCTAAACAATGTATGGGAGGCAAATTGACTACATTTTACTATTTATAGCTTCCCTTTCAATCCCATCTACTGTGCTCCATAAACATTAATTACTATTTTTTTTTAAAAACCGTGTTTTCTTCTAAGCATTTAAAATAAAATTTGAGGGCACCTGGGTGGCTCAGTTGGTTAAGCGTCTGTCTACCTTAAGCTCAGGTCATGATCTCTGGATCTGGGATCAAGCCCTGCATCAGGGTGCCTGCTCCAAGGGGAGCCTGCTTCTACCCACCCAACCCCCCAAAAACACTGCTTATGCTCTCTCTCTCAAATGAAAAAAATCTTTAAACAATAAAATAAAATCTGAGAAGCTTTTTTCTTAGAGTCATAAAATTCCTAAAATCATTTCATTATTCAAAAAGCAAAATAATTTCATTTTGCAACAGAATTCTGGCAATTGTAGATATTCATATTCATGGATCTTGATAAAGGAATAATTTATTACATTATCAGTCTACATTTTTAGGTAATTGACTCTCTAATGTATCCATCAGTTCACTATTAAATGTGAAATCAGGACATTTAATAGGGCATTATTGTGAGGATTTAATCCTAGTGGATATTTTTTGAAATTTAAGGCTCACACAAATGACTTGCGAATGTTTATGGATAAAATTAATCAGTGTTACATCCACATCATTTTTTCTTAATGTAGAAAGTGAAAATGCCTCTTATTTCCAAAATTTTTTGTATTTCTTTTTTTTTTTTTAAGATTTTATTTATTTCTTCCTTCTTTGAGAGAGAAAGAGAGCAGGAGTGGAGGGAGAAGGGCCAGAGGAAAGGTAGAGGAAAAGGGAGAAGCAGATACCCCACTGAGCAGGGAGGCTGATGCTGGGTTTCATGCCAGGACTCTGGGATCATGATCCGAGTGAAAGGCAGCTGCTTAAACGGAGCCACCCACACACTCCAAAGTTTCTTTAAAGCTACATGAGAATATGTTGACATCTGGAGAAAATTACTTTGGAATTAACCTCTGATATGGTATAAATGAATAAAATAAGTACCCTTTCTGAGTACTTATAAAGTAAGAGTCTATCCTTTTATCATTAATAAATTCTTAAAACAACCATTTGAAGCTGATACTGTCATTATTAGGATATTCCCAAATGAGGAAACTGAGGCACAGAGAGATGTGTAATTTGCCCAGAGCCATAACCTTGCAGAAAAAGTACTTGGATGGAACCCACACCTATCTTACTCAGAACTCTGTGCTCTGAGACATAAACTCTAATTGCTCCAAAATACATTGTTGAGCTTTAGAGATAAGACACAGCTTAGTGTAAAGAGACTGGAAGATAAGGTCTTGCTTCCCAGTCTCTGCTAATAACTAGCTGTGGGTTCTTTGGTAAGTCACCTCACCACTCAAAAATTCAGTTCTCTTCTCTATATGATAGAAAGTTAAAACATAAGCTCTCTAAATTCCCATCTGATGCAGTGCCTGAGTGGCTCAGTCAGTTAAGCATCAGATTTTGGCCAAGGTCATGACCTTAGAGTCCTGGAATGGAGCCTCCCAGAACCCTGTGTCAGCTCCCAGCTCAGTAGGGGGGTCTGTTTCTCCCTCTCCCTCTGATACTAAACCCCTGCTCCTGCTCTCTCTATAGGTATCTCAAATAAATAATTTTTTTTTTTTTTTAAATTTCTATCTGAGGTGCCTGGGTGGCTTAGTCTGTAGAGTGGCTGCCTTGGGCTCTAGCCCAAATCTCAGGGTCCCGGGATCAAGCCCCATACCAGTCTCCCTGCTCAGTGGGGAGTTTGCTTTTCCTTCTCCCTCTCCCACTACCTCTCCCCCTGATCCTGTGCTTTCATGTGCACATGTGCTTTCCCTCTCTCTCTCTCAAAATAAATAAATAAAATATATAAGAAAAATTCCCATCTGATTATTAAGCTTTATGCATCAGATATCTTTGCTTCTTAGACCAACTTTTGGAGAAAAATGTAAGTATGAAAAATAGTCACCACATTTTTTTCTCTGGTTTGACCCCAATGTTGGGAATACGGTCTTGTAAAACTCTCTTTGAACTTCAAGAGTGTCTCAGTTATGTTCAGAATCACAACTGCGTACTTCACATGTGATAGTTGATGTTTCCTTTCTTTCTTCCTCCGTCTTTTTGCAATGATTTCAACTTGTTGAACACTGTTCAAGGCCTCATGTCCCTCTCTAACATCCATAGCTGATTTTATCTTTATTTTTTTAAAAGATTTTATTCATTTATTTGACAGACAAAGATCACAAGTAGGCAGAGAGGCAGAGAGAGAGAGAGGAAGGGAAGCAGGCTTCCTGCCAAGCAGAGAGCCCAATGAGGGGCTCGATCCCAGGACCCTGGGATCATGACCGAGCTGAAGGCAGAGGTTTTAACCCACTGAGCCACCCAGTGGCACCCCTCCATAGCTGATTTTAAAATAATGTCTGTCAAAACTGCTATATCCACCAACACCAGCACCTGTACCATTGTCCCAAAGGAAGCATGATGAAACAAAGGTGTTTTGTTCTTTTGTGGGTTTTTTTTGTTTGTTTTTGTTTTTGGTTTTTTTTGCTTGATATTTATAGCCCCTTCTTTCTAGGGCTTAATCTAATGTGCATTAGGAAGAGACACCCCAATGACTCAGTCAGTAGAGCATGCAACTGTTGATCTCAGGGTTGTGGGTTTGAGCCCCATATTGGGTATGGGATTGCTAAGAAATAAAATCTTTTTAAAAATGTGCTTAGGAAAACAGAAGATAATCTGAATGGCAGAACTGTCCTGCACTCTAGCCCAAGCCAATTGTCTAAGAACTGGCATTTTATACACCCTCTATTCCCTTAGAATGAATTTTTATTCCAAATATCCCAATCATTCCTTTAAGTCCAAAACAAGCTGGTATTAAAAACTATCCAAATATGCTTTGGACATATCAGTGATAAAGTTCTAAAGTGACCAGTTTGACTACCGAAAGTAGAAAACTGCCTCTGTGTTGTTCAGGCAGAAGGCCCACCATGAGCCACTACCCTTTCTGGGCTATTATTGTGGTTTAGTGATTCAGAATTTGGGCTAAAATTAACCTACCTGTATGAGGCCAGTACACACCAGTAAAGGAATGAATAAAATGCAGTATAAATTGTCAGTGTAGTATAATAAAGAGTATATACTTTGGGATTAGATCTTGGTTACCATCCAAGTCTTATACTTACTTGCTCAGTGGCTTTGGCTCACTTGAGACTCAATAGTCTCATCTATTAAATGGGGTTAATTTTATATGTGAGGAAGTTGTTGTGAGCTCCTTGATACATAAAATATGTAATGTATAGAAATACAATAAATTCTGGTTGCTATGACTATTAACAATTTTAAAGAGTACAATTTGAATAGGTAAAAAAGGAAACAAAATATATCATATGACTGGACAAGCAAAGTGTATCAGACTCTATTACTATGATATATACCTCCTCTCTTGAGGCGACTTCATAGACTAATTAATGATCTTTATTACATGGCTACTGCAGGGGGATGACAAAGGTTTTATTTGTATAAAAATTAGCATTAACATCAATCTATATATGAAATACATGTCAAGTCCTCAATACTTCCTTTTATATTCCTGTTAAAATTGAAGGGTATAGGAGCATCTGGGTGGCTCAGTTGGTTAAGCATCTGCTTTTGGCTCAGGTCATGATCTCAGGGTCCTGGGATCCAGCCCCACATTGGGTTCCCTGTTCAGCAGGGAGACTGCTTCTCCCCCCTCCCCTGCTCATTTGCTATCTCTCTCTCTCTCTCAAATAAATACAATATTTAAAAAAGAATAAACTGTTAAAAAAAAAAGCAGATGTGTATAAATAGTATTATAATTTGTCAGCACTAATTCCATAAGGACAAAACACACTATCAAGCCTATTAGTCATACAACAAGCAGTCATCCTGTATCTCCAGAGAATACCACCTATTCCCAGGCTGTCAGGTAGATGAGGAGCACAGTATGTAAACTCCAGCACAGAATTATTATATCTCTATGTGCCATCTCAGCCACAGTTGTCCCTCCTTGGGAAACAGGAAAATTTTTTAGACCTCAGAAATACTAAAAAGCATGGTTTGGAAGAATGTCCTGGAAGCTTCTTCTTAAAATATAACTGTAGTATACCTGAAAGCAGCTCTAATTATGGGGAGAAGACATCTAAAGTGTCAACTATCTGAGTTCAGTTTTTCGTAAACAAATGCAGTCATGTCTGCAGGCTCTTATCATTTTTGTCTCATTGCCCTGTAATTCAGTTATGAATTAATAAAATCTATACTTCAGGGAGCTGTTGGCTATAACTTTTAAAATAAGAGTAAGATCCTGTTCAGTTAGCTTTCATTAGAAAACCATCTTTATGATTTATCAAATGTGCCTGCAATAATGATTTCCCAAATGCACTGAAATACAGTATATAGGCAATTAACCATAAGAGATGATTTTTGCAGAATCCTATGACTGTTCTGAGTCTAAATTGATGTTTTGACTAAATATTCATATGAAGAAGATTCATTAAAAAAGATAATTTTGGTCAGAGCAACACCAGCAGAACCTAAGTAAAGCCATTATTTCTGCTTTCTATGTGTGTGAGCCTTGGTGTTTCAGGTTCTATTGTCTGTACATACAGTACATAAACTCTATTCTTGGAAAATGTAATATGATTCACAAGTGAATATAGATACTAAGTTTGAAAAAAGATATAGAAAAGATAGGAAGAGGTCAAAATATCTTTGTAACAGCAAAGCCACTCAAAATGTTAGGATCAATGACCAAAGAAGAATACATTCTTCTGGGTCTCATTTATGAAAATAGATTATTTACTTATAACACAGCATTGGACACAGATACAGATATACACATTTTCTGTAACAATCTTAATTTTGTGTCTTCTATAACTTTGCCTCTATTCTATCCTAAAATTTCCAATATTTAGCACATAAAATCATTTAGTCAGAGGCAGTAATACTTAAGAAATTAATAAAAGACAAAGAAAACTGAAACAGTGTTAATAATTGAAAATTGGAAAGACAAAGTACAAAAATAAATGGTCTGTTTTTTTCCCTAAATATGGTAAACATGAATTCATAAGATATTGAGGAAAGTCTTATATTTAATATTATTAAAGTGCCCATACTACCCAAGGCAATCTATAAATTTCATACTATTCCTATCAAATTTGTTCACAGAGGTAGAACAAGTAATACTAAACTTTGTATGGAAACACACCCACACAAAAACCCCAAAGCCAAAGCAATCTTGAAAAAGGAGGACAGAACTAGAGGTATCACAATCCCAGATTTTAAGATACACGACAGACCTATAGTAATCAAAACTGTATGGTACTGGCACAAAAACAGATCAACAGAACAGGATAGAGAGCCCAGAGATGAACCCATGCTTTTATGGTCAATTAATGTGCAACAAAGAAGGCAAGAATATATAAGGTGGAAAAGAGTCTCTTCCACAAAAAGTGTCGGAAAAACTGGAGAGTTACCTGCAAAAGAATGAAACTGGTTCTTAGACCATACACAAAAATAAACTCAAAAGGGATTAATCACCTAACTGTGAGACCTGAAGCCAATAAACTCTAGAAGAGAACACAGGAAGTAATCTCTTTGACTATAGAAACAGCTATAGAGATATTTTTCTAGATATGTCTGCTCAGGCAAGGAAAACAAAAGCAAAATTAAACTACTGGGACTATACCAAAATGAAAAGCTTTTGCACAGTAAAGGAAACCATCAACAAAAAAATAAAGCAACCTACTGAATGGGGTGCAGGTATTTGCAAATTATATATTCAAAAAGGAGTTAATATTCAAAATATATACAGGACTCATGCAATGCAATACACCAAAAGCAATCTAATTAAAAAATGGGCAGAGGACATGAATAGACATTTTTTTTTTCCAAAGAAGACACACAGATGACCAACAGACAGATGAAAAGATGTTTTAACATCGCTAATCATTATGGAAATACAAACCAAAACCACAGTGAAATTTCACCTTACACCTGTCAGAATGGCTAAAATGACTAACACAAAAAAAATAGTAAGCTTTGGCGAGGATGTAGAAAAAAAAGAACCCTCCTGCACTGTTGGCGGGAATGCAAACTGGTGCGGCCACTGTGAGAGGTTTGGAGGGTCCTCAAAAGATTAAAAATAAATATACCAAATGATTGAGTAATTGCACTATTGGGCACTTACCCAAAGTAAACAAAACAACTAATTCAAAAAGACATATGCACCCTTATATTTATTTCAGGATATTTACAATAGCCTAGATATGGAAGCAACCCAAGTGTACATCCACTGATAATTGGATAAAAAAGATGTGATACACACACACACGTGAAACGGACTAGTATTCAGCCATAAAAATGAAATCTTTTCATTACAACAACATAGGTAGATCAAAAGGGTACAATGTTAAGTGAAATGAGTCAGAAAGACAAATACTATATGATTTCACTCATATGTAGAATTTGAGAAAGAAAACAAAAAAAGAAAAAAAAAGGCAAACAAAAAACCATACTCCAAAATATACAGGACAAACTGGTGGTTACCAGAAGGGAGGTGGATGGTGGGCTGGCTATTAAGAGTGAATTTATTCTAATGAACATTGAGTATGGAATTACTAAATCATTGTACTTAGACCTAAAACTAATGTAACACTGTATGTTAATCGTACTTGAATAAAAAATTAAAAACAATAGCAGTGCTGAACATTTATAGTAGAAATAAGTAGACCCACACTGAATTAAACTTATTTTCCTTCCTCTTCTTCCTCCTCCTTCTTTTTCTTTCTATTTTCGATAAGTGTCTTCATCTGCTTTTCTCACCATAATGTAAACTCTTTAGATGTGGGGATTTCTCTTTTCATCAATTCTATTTCCTTCTTGCATTTGATAATGGTGCATAGAGAAGCCACTCACTATATTATTGTTGAATGAACATATGAGTAACTGAACAAATAATTTTTTATTGGTTGATATGTCCACTCTGTGCCAGACATTGTTGTAGACAATATGTACTTATTTCAACAACAAAAACAATGCAATTCATATATTCTTTCCATTTTATAAAGGCAAAAACTGGAGCTGCAAAACCTTCTTTAACTTGTTCATGATCACGTACTGCTAGGAAGTAGCATAAACAAAATCTGAACTAAGCCCTTTCATGTACTAGAATACTATGCCACATTATGAACGATTTCCATTGTTCTCCCCATTATATAGATATAATGAAGTCAGGGGTCTCTATCACAAAATTTTAAGTTTGACCTGACAAATGCATCAGAACAGAGACATAAATCAGAATGAAATAAGTCATATGAGTGATTGATATGGTTCCACATTGATAAAATAACTTACATAAAAATACGCTGGTGTCAATTCAAAGGGCTGCCACATGAGGGAAAGATATTTCGTTACAAATTGCATTATTCCAAAGAATGTTTCAGAATGATTCCAAACATGTACACAATGTATCAATATAGAATCAAGTCAATAACAAGAAAGCATAGATAGAATATGTGATAGAATTGAGAGAAATATTAGTATGCAAAATATATACTACTAAGAGTGCATAAGTCAGAGTTTAGTCAGCAAAGCAGGTAATATTATAAAAATTAGACCTTCATAGTCATGGGAGGAGCTGGGAAAGTTAAAGTATAGAAGAGGGATTCTGAAAATCACAGGAGTTGCTAAATTGCTTCTCAGTTTATGAGAGGCTAGTGTGAGTTAACAATTTGCAGTGTTAATGCCTCCATCAAAGACTACCAAGAAAGTATCAGTGGTTGAACACGTTGGCAGTATCACTCATTGCACACTGGGGGAAGTCCTAGCAAGAGGGTACGAGAAAGGAATTGCTGGAAGATCTACGTTTGTGCTAGCTAATTTGGGGGCACGTTTATGCAGATAGGTACTTACTCTGGAAACAAGGACAATTCAATTATTTGTATCTTAATAAATCTTATCTAGAAAGAGGGAAAACTAGTCCAGTGGAAAAACTATGATTGGCCAAGAAGTAACAATCACCCATATTAGCCACCAATATGGGAGACACGGTAATTTTTGTGATTAGAACAATATTCTTGTTTTACATTCAAACATGATTATGGAGTGGGCTCCTTTTTGTTTTGGTCCATCAAAGTCACAGTGACCTTTTCTGATGTTGATGTTTGTGTAAATATTTATACTGAAGAGAAGACCCAAGACTTCATTGTGAGTTCTAAGCCAATTCCCAGATGTCGAGGGCTCTTTTCTCTTTCTCCATAGCTTACCAAGAAATGCAAAGTGTGGCCATGAAGGGGAAGCCCATACAAAGCTTTAAGGGAAGCTGTTGCCACTGTAGAACCACTGCCTCTGTGGTTCTGGGGACAAAAGTTTGCTGGTGGGCCTGAGAGCTTTCCAGATGACAGCTTCAGCAGTCATTGGACAAGAAGTGGATGAGAGCAAGGAGAAGCTGGGTGTGGTCAGGCACCTCTGTTCTGGGCTGGGAACTGTTGTTCTCTCAGTTTACACAGTAAGAACTGAGTAACAGAGACCTTAAGTCACTTGCCCATGGTCACTCAACCACAAACCAGAGGCACCAGGATTCCAAGAAGTGGTCTGTCTTGAAAATCCAGTCTTAACTCCTGGTTTCTGCTGGATCTCAAAACAAACAGCAAATGGACAAAAAGATTAAAAAAAAAATAACTGGTGGGGGCGCCTGGGTGGCTCAGTGGGTTAAGCCTCTGCCTTCACCTCAGGTCATGATCTCAGGGTCCTGGGATCGAGCCCCGCATTGGGCTCTGCTCAGCTTCCCCCTCACTCTCTCTCTCTCTCTCTCTCTCTGCCTGCCTCTCTGCCTACTTGTGATCTCTCTCTGTCAAATAAATAAATAAAATCTTTTAAAAAAATAAGTGGTGGTTGGATAAATTCCAATAAATGCAAAATATTTTTAAAAATTCTACCCTAGTCTATCAAAAGTTGGGGAGACCATGGTTGCAGACAAGGCATTAGGAAGGAAAGCCCTCAGCTATACTGCGGGTCTGGCAATGAGTTCCTGAAGTCTTCAGGACATTGTCCTTAGCTAAGCAGGTACATGACACAGCAACTTTGCCTCTACAAATTGATCTTGTTGAAATAAAACCATCAGTGTAAAAAAAAAATAGAAAAAAAACAGATATGTGAATATCCATAACTATATTATTGATATCATATGTCCATTAATAGAGGAATGAATGAACAAATTGCAATATATAAATTCTATCAACTATTAAGAAGCTGTGTAAATGGACTTTTTCTATGAACCTAGAAAGATATTCATAATAAATTCATAACCAAAACAAGCAATATTTCTGGAACTATGTTGATATTAGCATGAGCAAATTATGGAAGATACATGTCATCTTATCAACATTGCTAACAGCAGAATAAAGAATGAGGACCATAAGGAGCACATTGAAAGACGCATAATTAGTTTGTGCTCATCTTTCTTTATATTTCTGGATTTTTAAATTTACTATTTTGAGCACATAAAACTTTTATAACTCAATAAGTAATACTTATAGAGTGCTTCTTAGAAGGCTAAAGGAATAAAATATCCCTTAAAATTTTTTAAATGATTTTTATTCAAGTGGGAATGTGATAAAGAAAAAATAGTTCTATATAAAAAATCCTTCATATTAATAAAAACTCTTGTGATGGAAATGAAATCTTATAATATATCCTAAAATAACTTGATACTATATAATTTTTCTCCATGGAAATCAACTTATATTAGAGATCTTCAGGATTTATAAAGATAAAATGATCTTTCTAAAAATACAGTAACACAAGAGAAATCTGAGTTATTATCTGCTCACAAAATGTACATCTACATAGAGATGGATATTTTTGCTTTCAGGAGCCTAGGTGTCTCAGTCAATTAAGCATCTGCCTTCAGCTTGGGTCATGATCCAAGGATCCTGGGACCGAGCTCCACGTCAGGCTCCCAGGGAGCCTCCTTCTCCCTCTCCCTCTGCCATTTCCCCCCTGCTCATTTTCTCTCTCAAGTAAATAAATAAAATGTTTTAAAAGAAGATATTTTTGTTTTCTCATTTCATTTCTATTCTAGCAACTACAAATTCTATGTTGGCCTCAGACTCCAAAACAGGTGACTTTAAAAGTAGCTATAGTCTAAATATGCTTAAGGGAATCAGATTGTTTTTTAGGATATATCCATTTACAGAACCTAGGGAGGTCCTTGTTTTTATGCAATATTTATTTTTACATAGTTCTGTTTTGAACACTAACACTTCAACTGTTGAATGATGTGTTCTTTAAGTCACTGCCTCTGTCACACATAACCAGCATATGTATAATACCCATACCTTACAGCTGCTTGCATAATTAGACACACTGAATAATGGCTATCAAAGCACAACATTCAGATCATTCCCCTCCAAGAGAAATAGAGAAAGAGAACACTTGGAAGCCACTTTACAAAATTAATCATCAAAGTATTTTTAATTCCAACCTCTGAACTTGTGTTTGAGGCACAAGAATTCATTTTATGCAAAGTGTGTGTGTGTGTGTGTGTGTGTGTGTGTGTGCGCAGTACCCAAATATAAACTCCATTTCATTTAAGTAAAATTTATCTGATTGAGTGATATATTTAGTTAAAGTGATAACCACTTTGGCTAAAGTGATAATGGGCCATGGTGAAAGCTCCTTTTAGTAATCTTATGGTTATCCTCATAATAATATTAAGCCACAGAGTTTTAAAAGGACCTAACTATAATTCAAATGTATTGGCCATTAAAAATTGTCATCTCACACACACATATCTCTCTCATTTGCCTTCTATAAAATCCCCCTCTAAGAAGAATGTTAATTTCTAAAGTTATAGTAATTACAAAAGCATTTTGTTCAAAAAATGTATATAAAATCACTTTTCCAAAATGGAATGCTTATAATTTGACTAAAATGACTAATTTAACAAATAATGCATGAAGGATTATTATGTCTTTTGAACATATAATAGTTAAAGTATCAAAAAAAATGGTGTTCTGCTAGAGCCTAATGTATTATAGAGCTGTAGTACTGTTAGAACCAGAAATACATTTGCAAAATGTATCCACTGAGAATAATTTCGTGTCAAGTGTCAAATATGCCATACTGTTAAGATCTTAAGGTAACCTTGTCCCACCTGAAATGCAAATAATTTCAGAGCCAGTGGCCCATTCATTATGATGGTTCTTAAGCTCTGTTACAAGAGAAAGCCAATGAAAATTATCTATTAGCCTACTTGAAAAAAGCCATACATAATTAATAGCTGCAGAAAAATAGCATTCACATTTTGACAAGGAGCATCAGTGCCAATAACTCTCGCACTCAGACAGTTTTATGTGTCTTTTCTTCACTAATTATCATTTTGGAAAGCTTTCAAGTGATATCTCTTATTATGGTAGAATAGTTTTCTGATAAAGTTCTGATATATGTGTCCTTATTTAAGGTGAAATCTAAGATGGCTGTATGAAAGTTAACAAAGTCAAGTGTATGAATTTATAGGTATCCAGTCTGAAGGACTCCACTTCATTGAAATATACCTGAAAGGGAAACCCACTAGTGATGGACATCATTTGCTCCTTTAGAATCTGGTATCAAAAGAGAAATTATTGTGTAGGCGTGAACACATTTTTCTTAAATATTTTACCTTTTTAATGTTCAGAGCTAGTATTTTATTTTCATGCAATTGATTTTTATAACCTCAAAAGAGATGGCTACTTGTGTGCAAGGAGATTCCAACATAAGATTAAAATTAAACAGTGACAGAAGGAAAACTTTAATCAGTTATCTTCTCTTTTTAACCTTTGGGAAATAAATCACATTTGAGCCCTAAATAAGAATAATACTTAATTCTGTCCAAAATTTGACAAAACATGGTTTCTCTGCCTACTGCATTCACGTCTCCTTATATTACCTCTTCAAAATCAATGCTGATCTTTCTCTGAAATGTTTTTGCAAACCCACTCATGTATCAGATAAATCTATTATGAATAAGTCAGACTGCAGTATATATTATTCTTTCTGTTGGCTGTTACATTATTCTGTAACAAGAAACTCCTAGATATATCTTACTTGTAACTGTCTGTTTTAGTATTTCTGATGCCCGCAGACAGCTCCTATTGAGTCCTGTTCTATGGTTTATCCATTTATAAGGTATTAGTAGGACATGCACATCTTGATAGCTATACTGAATTCAGCCACCTGAGTACCACTTAGTGACAGGTCATAAAATGCTTCATAATTTAATGAGATCATTTCTTTTTATTTTATCATAATGATATATCATAACAATTTATGTTAGATCATTAAAAGTGTTGCAACAGATTCAACTTCAAATCTCAAGTCTGTCAAAATATCAGTTGATAAAAAGGGTAAGCTGACAGAACTTCTTATCTTGAAAAATACAACCTGAAATGCAGACTATGTCAAGATTCAAGGGCATTTTGATTCTTATGAAGGCCAACCGAATTGTAAGAAGTCATCAAGTACATTTAAAAAAGTTTGATTCCTCTTTTTAATATGACATAGTTCATAGAGGAATAACTGTATATGTTGATAAAATCATTATAAATTCTTATGTAAATATTTTATATGACCATAAAGGAAATTATTTCTCTTAGAATACATGAACTTTTCTATATTTCTTAAATATTCCTAATAAATATATATAATAGATAATGTTTTATTTATATTTATATAAATATATGTATAAATATTAAATAAATATTTATAAATACATTAATTATATATTTACATGTATTGTATATAAATATATGCATGTATATTTATATTATATAGAATACTATATGTATACTATATATAATTGTCACTTTGACTTCTACATTCAATTACTGATATGTTGAGTCAGTTATCTTCTGAGTCATACATTTTAGTAAAATGATTTAGGAATTTATCTAGCAAGAGTTAGAGAAACAATAAATATGGGCTGTCAAACAAAAGAAGAGTCTAAAATGAGCACAATTCTATCTGCAGAAAGTTTTAAAAAACTGAAAAGCTAAACCATGTACATTTATTTATATTTACATAAATTACAATACCCAAAACAAGATAATGGTGATATATGATAGAGAGAAAGGGAGATGTGATGTAGAATATTATACACACATATGTATATGGATATTTATATTCTTAAAATTAGCTTTATACGTGTGTGTGTGTGTGTGTGTGTGTTAGACATTGTTTGGTGTGACTGATGCACTTCATAATAAATTTCAAGTAAATTTTCATTAAAATGAGACACTTATATTAAGGGTATATAATATCTATGATTGATGCTGGTGTCTTTATTTGGTCATACACAGTCTTCTAGGTGGCTGCAGGATAGCACAGTAATGTTATAACCAGAGGGCTGTGTTAGTATCTATTGCAAATTGTTAACATGTTCCCTGTTTCCTTTTGAGCCCTAATCAGCGCTGTCCTTACAGACTGCTCAAGGTAGCTTAGGCTTTCTGTCTCAGAACGTCCACAACTACTGTGCTGTTTGAGCTGCCATAATCTCTTATCTGGATTTCAGAGTTAGCTCCTCGCATGTTTCCTTCCATCCTGTCCCTTTCTATTTTATTCCCAAAGCAGAAGCCAAAATAATTATTTTAAACATTACCAGATTATGTGACAACAGAACTCCAAACCCCCCCAAAGCTCCTCATTTCCTTCAGAAAATACATGAAAATCTTTACAATGGCCACAGAACCAGGATTGACATTTTTTTTTTCTGTAAAAGACCAGACAGTAAATATTTTAAGTTTTGCAAGTCTCTGTCCCAACTCCTCAACTCTGCCACTGCTGTAGCACAAATGCAGCCACAGACAATATGTAATCAAATTGGTGTGTCCTGTGTTTCAATAAACTTTATTTCCAAAGAGAGTCCGCACAAGCCAGATTTATCTCATGGGTGCTTGTTCACTGACTCCTGTCATAGATCACCTGAAACCTCATTGTCCCTGGGACATCGTTTCTTGCTATTCTTCTTTTCATCCGTCCAGCAAAAACTAAAGGGCTCCCCGATATTCCTAGATTACAAAACATAAGACCCACTGCTGGGTCTTAGTTCGGGTTGTTTTCTTTGCTTGGAAAGCTCCTTTCTCTATATCTTCTTGGTTAAATCATTCATCTTTTCAATTCTTTGCCCATGTTACACCTTCTCAATGATACCTAGCCTAACTGGCATTTAAAATCTCAACCTCACCCTCATCCCCAGAACTGTCAATCTCCTACATCCTACCTTTTTTTTTTTTCTCTTAGAGAATTTATTACCTCCTAATTCACAGTTAATTTACTTAGGGCTCATGATCCACCAAAGGAGAGATTTTTGTACCAATTAATTTGCTTTGAAAAAGGAAACAAGAAAAAGAAGGGAGGGACCAAAGGAGAGAAGAGAAATATTTCTCATCATGGTTTTGCTAAGCAGTGTTCAGATCTAGAAATACTAACCCATACTACCTATACAGACTGATGTGTACACTCTGATACTTTAAGAAAAAATTGAAAATAAACAGTAAGTCATGCATTCTCCAATGACATTGAACAAGGTGATGTTATATTTGAAAGTATATTAAAATTTCCATAAGCAGAATGTCTCATGTTGAAATGTGTTACCTATTATTTTCATTTTGCCTTTGACCAAAAACCTGTAAATGGATGACTCAGGGTGGATCTTCAAACTTATATGTTAGTGGTAATGATTTATGACATTAAAAAGAACCTATAACCTATTTACAATAAAAATACAGCTTGGTTACATATTCTCCTGGAGTTTAAATTGGCACTTTGAGCTCATGAATATTCTTTTATGAATGTTATTTACTAAGAAATTACTTGACTACTAAAGAAACTCAATCAGCAATTCTAAGCTTGATTTGCAAAATCATGAAACTTTTCACATTAACGAATATTTCATGACTTTTTCTTATATGGCTCTGTAGCACTTTTTAAATTTTAAAACAGGTTTACAAAAATGAGATGGTGAATTCCTATGATGTATCAGTCAACAGAGGAAATATGAGTATCAATCAACTCACCTATGTATATTGAAAAAATAGTAAGAAGCACAATCTGAGGGTTTTGAAGGGGCGGGGGTGGGGGGTTGGGTGAGCCTGGTGGTGGGTATTATGGAGGACACGTATTGCATGGAGCACTGGGTGTGGTGCATAAACAATTAATTCTGTTACACTGAAAAGAAATTTTAAAAAAAAGAAGCACATACTGTTATCAAGAGTATGTCTATTTACTATTTTCTATTTCTAATATATCTTAATAGTATGCAATTTCAATGAGAAACAAGTGAAATTGTGTACATGTTTCCTTTGTTTGCATGTGCGTGTTTGTATACTTATACAAATGCAATTACATAAGCTTTGTGAAATGTTGGGGTTCTTCTGTGTATTGATCTAATTTTTAAAGAGAGTATCTATAGAAATGTCTTAATAACTTAAAAAGTCTTATAACTCTGGAGTTTAAATGATTAAATTAAAGAGATGCTAATATTACTAAGAAATAATGTTAAAATAACCAGGAAATGAAAACATTTCTGTATCCCTATGTTCCTGTACTGATTCTCCTCCAGACCAAGTAGATCAATTAATATGAAATTGTTATAGAACCATAGCCTATTAAATATACGGAAGAACATGTACTTGTTTAGCAAGCATTTAGGGATTTTCAAATTAAAGATGGTTGTAAAATTAAATTATACATATTAACTTCATTTGGATGAATTCTCCTCCCTTCCCATTAGACTTCTATTGAAGGGTTTTACCCAATTAAGTGAGGATTCCTCTGTTGTTGCCTGGTTATACTTCAACCCATGTCAAAATCTCAAGTCACATTTATACAGGCAGGCTTTTTTATGGTATTACCATTTCATTTGGTGAGAATTAGAAAACATATAATAAACAAACTGAGGGTTTGAGAGGGGAGGGGGGTAGGGGAGTGGGTAAGCCTGGTGGTAGGTATTATGGAGGGCACATATTGCATGGAGCACTGGGTGTGGTGCATCAACAATGAATTCTGGAACATCGAAAAGATTTTTTTTTTAAAAAGCCACATTAAATAAATAAAATTAAAACAAAAAATATACACAACACACCGACATATTTGTCATATATATTTGCATAAGATGACTTTCTCATCTAGGGCTTTATATCACAGTGAATACTTTTGTTTCTTTTTCTTTTTCGGACCATCAGATGGGTTACAATAGCTGTTCTTGTCTGATTTACATCTGATTTAAACCAGAGAAAGGAGAAATTACTCATCTATATCTTTTTGTAACCTGTTACTATAATTTCATAGCAGGGCTTGTTTTCATTCTTAAAAACATTTTTTTCTATATTGTCAATTTTCTCATGTATGATCTCATTTGTGCTCCCCTTCATGGTCATACACATGGTCTATTGTATCTTCTTTATTACTAGAACACAGCTGCTTGTGTAAGAGAAGAACAGAAGAGAAATACCAAGTCAGTGTCCCTCAAACATCATTCAGGGCACATAACGGTATTGCTTACACAATCCAAATGTCAAGTGGTTTGAAGTACAGGTGACAGTCAACATCTTTCACAATGAGACTGGCCAGAACAAGGCAGGCCACACTGAAAAGTACCTGTTGAACATCACCCATAGATGGAAAATTCCTTTGGATCACAAGCAACATTGAACAGGCAGCTACTTTAATGCTATTGTAGGTGAAGGCTGGGAATCTAATTCTTTCAACAGCAAAGTTTAAAACGTATAAGCATAATAATATAGTAAATAACAATAGCTATTGTTCATGAAGTGTCTACTTTGTCACAGGTGCTCTAAATATATTATTACATTTAATGGTATTGCACCTGAGTTGGGCCCAAGCAGAATGACTCTAGAATTCATATTCTTACCAATCATCCTTCCTCTAATACTGTTGGGAGACCAACTTCACTAAATATCCCATGTATGATTTATTTCTATAAAATGGGGATAATAATACAAATCTCACAGTATTACTGGAAACAAAGTACCAAATAGGGTCTCTGACACGTAGTAGATGCCAGAAAAATGTCAGTTTCCTTCCATTCTCATATAAACATATCTCATGAAAACATTTATGTATCATTTTCTATGCATGTAGAGAAGTGAGCCTATTACAATTCCTTTGCTTCAACAGATTTATTATTACCTGGTTTTTAGTTTCTTTCTCTTTGTAAAGAGATGTCAGGTCTTCATTATGACAATCTAATCCCCAAAAGGAGAAATATCAAAATATACCAATAAACATTCAAAATAACTAAAAGAATACATACCATCTAATAATACATACTACTGTTAAGTTTTATGATGACCCAGACATCATACTGTTTGTTCCATTAACATAATTCTCTTTTAGTCTTGAAGACCTGTGATTTCTATTAATTGATGTTAATATTATAGATACAGAAACTGAGGCATGGGTGGTTTTGGAAATTTACATAAGAGCCCATCACTATGAAGTGGTGGAAGATCAAAGCTGTTGACTCAAAAGCCCATGATTTTAATGGCCAAAGTTGTTTTTGTGTTTTTTTTTCAGTGACCAAAGTTTTCCTCCTGACTAGTAGCAAAATTTAAAATTCTCAGGTTACTACTCTTATATTTTTATTACTCCATTTTAATCTTATCTCAATATAGAAATTAGTTTGAAATATTTTCATCTAAAAATATACAATTATGTGTGTAACTGCATTTTGACATATATTCTAAAAATATAGGGAAATGCCTCCTGACCTCATTCAATTTTTTATTTGATATAATATTGCAGTACATCACAATAGAATATTAATTGCCAGAATCATACCCTTTTCTGCGCTTTTAAAACTAACATGCATTCCCTACATTGTAATACTTGTGGCTAAATTGGTTTCCAAGTACCCACTAGCTGGTATGATTCACTTACTTTGTACATTACTAACATCAGTGATTTGAATATATATGGGTCATTTATTCCCTGACAATAATTTTTTACATGTGTTGTTGAACTCTAAGCATTTCTGCACATTAACTGTAGAGAAAAACAGAGCAGTTTGGGAGAAATGTCCAGAAAGCTATGTAGCTTTTAAACACAGCAGTTTTAAATTATTCTTTTCTTTCTTTCTTTCTTTCTTTCTTTCTTTCTTTCTTTCTTTCTTTCTTTCTTTCTTTCTTTCTTTCTTTCTTCTTTCTTTCTTTCTTTCTTTTTCTTTCTTTTTTTACTTAGAATCTCTCAGCACTTTCTATCTCATATTTGCTGCACAAATTCTATTTTTCTGTCCTTAAAACAAGGCTCTTCCTTATTCCTCCACAAATTATATGATTGTTTATATCCCTTTCCCTCGTCCATGGTGCAGTTTTCAGCTACCATCTTTCAAAATTCTGAAGTCATATGATTTACTTTTATTCAGCCATGCCTTCTGGATCACGATGATGCCAGAAGCTTGGTGACAATCAATGCATTAGAAATCTCCACTCTCTCTCGCCACCATGATGGGTGTGTTTCCATAAAATATTCCTCCTCCAGCAGGTGAAAGACTTGCCATAACAGAACAGGGTTTCTTTTCTTGGAGCAAGCATGTGTTCATCTCTGCTGCGTTTGCATTTATAAACAATATGACTGCACTCAGTTGTTTAACATTTAAAAAGAGCTTCCATATACATGCCCACAGTATGATCAATTCTTTCTGGAACAAGGCACTATATAACAAATCAAATAAATTTTTTTTTCATTTTGCTTTTCCAATAAGTCTGGCAAAACTGCAGGGCAAGTATTAGCATTTCCACTGAACACACAAAAAACTTGAGGCTCAAAGATGTGAGATACATTTTCACAAGGTTTTAAAGTTAGTAAATGTTGGATATCAGATAGACACATCTTCTGAATCACAGGAAAGCCCCTAGCTTGTTTTTTTTTGTTTTTGTTTTTTGTTTTTCCCTAGCTTGTTTTTACTCCTATTTTCTTATACACTGAGAGGCACTACAGCTAAGAATTGAAAAATTCCTGAAGTTAAACTGCTTAGATTCCTGCTCTGACCCTTCTGGATTTCTCTAGTTGTGTTAATTTGGGCAAAGCGCTTAACTACTTTGTGACTCATTTGTTTTTCTCCCCAGTAAAATGGAGACAATGTTATTGTAAATTGATGTGACAATACTTGGCCATTATTAAGTATACAAATAAGTTAGGAATAATAAATTTCAACCCACTTGGTTTAGGATGCTCACTTTCTAGATAAAATTATAGTACAGGAACACCTCGGTTACTTTAGAGTTGGTAAATCCCAAGAAAAGATAAATTCCTCACACAGATATGGACTAACCACGACCAACATAGGAGAGAAGTGTTGGGGACAGGAAAAACAAAGAAAATGTCTTAAAGAAAAAGGAAGAAGTTGAAATAGGTATTGGATATCTTAGGTACTCCCCAAAAGCAAACTCCTTCCTAACACATGACCTGAAGAAATGGGGAAATAAGACAAGGGAGTGGCAGAGGAGATCACCTTCATGAGTGATAAACATACAAACATGGGGCGATAACTGAGTGTACAGCAAAACAGATCTGTTAACTGAATCCAGACACTTAGATTGATTTACACACCTAGACACAGAATTGCTCCCACTCTGTTCCAGTAATGAGGGGAATATCTGTATACAGTATTTGTCTCTAAAGAAGCCTCAGAAAAGACTTGCTTCCTGTACTCTCTTGGGTCCCTGGAGGAAGAGAGGGCAGGGCTGAGTCAAGCATGCCAGTTTACTCCTTCTAAAAATACTGGTGGAAAAAAAAAATCACTACATAAACCCTGGAATGGGGAAATGGGCAATGAATAATAGGAATATCTGGGGTGGGGAAGAAAATTTCCCAATAAAAAATTTAAAATTGCAAACTCCACAATAACAAAAAGAGACCATGTTTGAGTAATGGATATGTTAAATAAATACAAAAGAAATAACTAATCTCCAAAAACTCTTCACATGAAAAAGCCAAAGGCATGCATTCACTGAAATACAAACAGGACAATTAGAATGTGTTGCATTCCTGTGTCAGACATGCTAGACATCCAAAGTGAAATACTCCTTTTGAATTCTGATGACAGCGCTGTGCAACATGTCTTCCTTCATTTTTCCAATAAGTGGGAAAATCAGGGAAATTTAGTTTTTGCCTACGTCATAACACTAATACATGAAAAAATTGGGAATAATATCACAAGTAGTATGACTCCAATTTCTCAGCAGGAAATAACACACATTTCAGCAAAACAGAATTCTCACATTAATTTAGGTATCACACTACCATCAAAATTTGCTTGTAGAGCAGAAAATAAAACTAAAGAGCATCTGATAACCCTAATGGAAAATAATGATAGCCTACAGTCCTTTCCATTAGAAGAAAAAATCATGATTCTTGTCCAAAAGTAAAATGTAGTCATGTCAAAGATTTTATTCTGCTTATTAATTAGACCACCAGTAAAATGCTTAAAATGATCCAAAGATCATTTGACAAACAAGGTGTATATGGACAATTCATCCAAACAAAGGATATAATTGCTAGATTGGATTATATTTTAAATGACTACTATCTAAGGGAGCCACAAACCATAATCTCTGGTGTTTAATCTGTTGCATGGCACAGAAATTATCTACATCTTTACTGGACAAAAATCTACAATCTGACTTTTGCCCTGCCATTTATGGATACAAAAACTGTTCACTAAATAAAAAGTCAAGCCCATGGTACAGTAAAACAATACCCAGTAACCTCCTTTGCCTGTTTGCCAGTTTCAAATAAATATTCTAATAGATATATGTAAACACCTTGTACTTGCTAATTAGAACTAAATTTTTCTCTTGGGTACTCAGAGCTATATCTGCCATGCGTTCAGTACTGAAAACATGCAGACAAGTAAGTATTCCTCTTTGGCTACTCACCTTTTTAAATTATGCCATCGTTTCAGTCATAGTGTATGATGTCACTTATTGAATTGCAGCTTTTTTTTATTTTACATTTCCCCCCAGATTACCTGACTTGACCACCCTGATTGGATTATTAAACTTTGCAGTCTATTTAACATAAAAAGAAATACCTAACTCAAAATAAAACTGAAAAGATAAAACCAAGCAAACAAAATTCCAATAAACATGAATTCTTTCCCAGGAATTTTGTTTCTTGGCCCACAAACCTTCCATAGGCCACAGTCAATATCATTGCCATTGGCTGCAAACTTAAAAACCAATGAACAATGGACATCAGGGATGGCCACAGGCAGCTCCTGGATAACTCTTTGTGGAGAGTCTGCTTTAGGGTAACATCCAAGTCAGCCACATTCTGAGTTCCTCCTACCTTCTCAAAAACTTTTAATTCTTTATTCTTCTTACTTTACCCCCAAACATGTCTTATTTTTTTTAAACTGTGCTTATATAGTTCCTGTGTCATTTTCTCCCTTCTCTTACCTACTCTCTAATCATAGCTGTTCAAATGGTGTCTCTATTATGAAGATAGTCCTGTTCTCCTGGTCAGTTCTCCCTTAATACTCCCATAGCCTTTAATATACATCCATTAAAAAAAAATCTGTTCTCTTTTATAATTAGTTGCTTACATATCTACTATCTTCACATGCCCTTGGAACAAAATATATAGTTAATACAAAATGAATAAATGAATCAATCAATGAATGAGTATTTAGTAGGAAAGTATTTAGTAGGAAAGACATATTTGCAAATTATCAATGAATGAAATATTTAGTAGGAAAGACATATTTGCAATTTATCATAATTTGCATAATTTACTAGTAATTTATCATGGTTGACTTGGGGACCAAGTATAACTAAGGGTATTTGGAAAAAGTTTTTTTTTATGTTATGAGGTGCAATCCCTTTTATCGTTCAAGATTCTTTTTATATGTGACTTTTTTCATGGTCATGTATCCTCCGCCAAGGGAATATATCTAGACCTGTTGGGATGATGGGGTTGGTAGAGACATGAGTGCTATTAGAAGAGTGGTGAGAAAAACAGAAGCTGGAATAGAGACTGTAGTGTTTTGTTTAGTGGAAGCACTAACAGAAATTTTCACTTAAGTCAAAATTTCCCAAGTGTCAACCATGCACGTTGATTATATGATTACGTTATATTATAGCTTGAAGCAATTCCGTAAAGAAATGTTTTCTCAAAATCTCATAGTTCCTATGAAAACTTTTCCTGTACTAGTTGTTACATTTCATGCAGGAGCCATCCTTCTATATCAATGAGTCACCATGAAAAAGGAATAATGTCAATGTGTAATCTTTCCCCATTCCCTGCAAAGAAAAAAAAATATTTTGCATGTCTCCTATTTGGCAAAGGTTGATGAATGTTTACATGGCCCATAAACAAATGTGATGGTTAGATAGCTTTCTGTAGATTATAATCCTAAGGATTTCTAAGAAATGTTTTCCCATCAAATGTTAGGCAAATTGTAACGAATTATGATAATTAATTTCAAATGCAGATTTTTTGCTGAGGAAAAACTTTCATTCAAACAAATGTGTTTTCCATGCCATTGGAATTACAAGTTACAAATATATCTAATAATTTATTAAAAGCCTTTTATTCAGGTTCAAGTGTGTGACATGAAAAAAGTCACACTTGGTCCCCAAGTCAACCATGATAAATTACTAGTAAATTATGCAAATTTATTCAGGTTCAAGTGTGTGAATTGAAAGATTTACCAAATTCTTTCTATAGAAAAATTATAAAGTTTTAGGGCTGCTATTAATGTACCAGTAAGTACTCATTATTATCTGAATAAGCAAACCTATGTCACTGAGAAAATGAAACACTGTGGGACCTAAAACCTGTATATAAAATATTATATCCTTAATAGAATAATACATCACATTCTTCCATGCAATTATTTTAATGTCTGCAGCTAGAACTTCAGGTGAGGAGAATTTTATGTTTCATCCAGAAAAATACCAGGCACTTTAAACACCAAGGCATAGGGACAGCCCTTTTTTCATTTGCTTGGGGTGATACTTTGGTTAATTTTTTGCAGTTCTTACCTCATCTTATTTAGGCTGCTATCATAAACTCCTTTATTAAATATACAATCTCAAATGTCATACTTAGATGAAAGTGGTAAAAATTTAGGATGGAAGCAGAAGACTGGGTCTAATAAAAGCCCCCCAAACCCTGATGAGTTTCATTAATGAAAATGAATTTTATCATTTCTATCTTAGGCTGTGTAGATCAATCTACTCCCATTTCCTAGAAGAAAATGTTCTTAATGTAGTTCTCTCACACAAAAAGAATAGTTTGTGTATATTTTATAAGGATGCATTTAATCTTATTAAAGTATAACCCTGAGGCATATTTATTTGTTTCATATAGAAAGACAGAAACATAACTTCTTTACAGCAACTAATTCAAAACCAGCAAACACTAATTCACTCTAGCTTTAAGTATTCTTTATATTTTAAAAATACAAAATTTTAAAATGCAAAGGAAATGACATCATACAAATTCACATCTACTTAGAACTACAGCAGCTTACTGACTTATTAAATAAGTATTTATTCACTGCAAAGGTGTTCTTTAAAAAGTTTTAAAAATGTTTCATTGGAGGGGCACCTGGCTGGCTTGGTTGGTCGGGCATCTGCCTTTTGCTGGAGTCCTGATCTCAGGGTTGGGGATTGAGCCCCAGGTAGGGCTCTCTGCTCAGTGGGAAGCCTGCTTCTCCCTCTCCCTCTGCCGCCCCCCCCCCTTGTTTGTGCTCTCTCTCTCTCTCTCTCACTCTTCCTCTTTCCAATAAATAAATAAATAAAATATTTTTTAAAATGTTTCATTGGAGGAAAAATGGTTAAGAATGACATGGAAAGTACTATCATTTTTTTAAATTTCTTTTCAGCATAACAGAATTCATAGTTTTTGCACCATACCCAGTGCTCCATGCAATGGGTGCCCCCCATAAATTTTTATAATGCTCTGTAAATTTGCCTAAAGCAAAGGAGTAATAGCAGAGTATAAGGGAAACAAAGATAATCTGTCAAGTAGCTTTTGGGTAAAAGTTAAAAATGTAACATTGCAAAATTGTTTAAAATCTGAGTCATTCCTTTAGGCACAAGTATAAATTTAAATAATCCAGGAGAAATGGTGTTTTAAATACATTTTAAAGCTTACAAATCAAAGTATAAATCATGAAGTTTTCCAGGGCTGCTGTTGAAGAGAATATTCATTGAGCACATTTGGGCTATAAAGATGAAGAAACAGTGAATTTACAGTCCAGTGGTGGAGGACTGATTAATATACAAAAATAATAACACAAGTCAGAATGACAGTTGCCGTAACACAGTTCAGAAGAGTTTGCTAGAGAACACGAAGGAGGAAGAGATTATATTCTTTGTAAGGAATACAGAGTTTTCCCAGAAATGACTGTGTTGGTGCTAGACTTTTAAAAATGGGTTAAATTAAAGCAGTTAGAAAGGTAGGAAATATCATGAGTGGGAATAAGAGCAAAGGCACACACACTGGAGTTGAGGGCTCATGCTTAGAGAAGAACAAGAATTTCTGTTTGGATAAAATTCAGGATCGAGGCAGGGGGAGGTTGGCAAGTAGGCTGAAATGGGATACTGGAGTTATGTTCTGAAGATCCTGAGATCCCATGCTAAGTTGTTTTCATTTAATTGAGCAGGCATTAGCAGTCTTTCAGTAGGGACCTAGCATGCTCCAAACTCCAAAAGACAGTACAAACTAAAAATTAATTATCCTGATGCATAATTATCTTGATGCACCAATACTCCTTCTAGTCTTAAATTGAAAATTAGAATATAAGAGAAGTATATAACTAAACAGCATATTAATGTTGTGTCACAAATGTACTGCTGAAAATGACTTTTTATTAGAAACATACATTATATATGCTCAGCCATAAAAAAGAATGAAATCTTGCCATTTGCCTGGACTAGAGAATATTATGCTAAGTGAAATAAGTCAGAGAAAGACAAACATCATATAATTTCACTCATATGTGGAATTTAAGAAACAGATGAGCAGCAGGGAAAAAAGAAAAAAACAGAGAGGAGGACCAAGACACAGACTCTAAACTACAGAGAATGAACTGATGGTTACTGGAGTGGAGGTGTGGTGGGGGAGGGGGGAAGGGATGGGCAAAACAGGTGATGGGGATTAAGGTATGATGAGCACAGGGTGATGTATGAAAGTGCTGAATCACTGTACTGTACACCTGAAACTAATATGTTAACTAACTGAAATTTAAATAAAATCTTAAGAAAACATACTTTAATGCATACTGAGAAAGTATTCTCCTGGGCATTCTAACCAGGGGTGGAAGTGTCTGTTTTTGAACAGTGTAACATATTTGTTGCCATTTCTGAATATCTGGAATTTCTGATTTGGAGTTATTACTTCAGTGAGGACAACTTTTACTTCAGGAAAAAATAAGAGAAAAGGAGTTGAAAATGTAATCTTTAAGTTATTGAATATTCTATGGCAAAACATGTGACTGAAAAATATATATTCACTAATATCAAAGTATTTATTTTTTAAATGCAAGTTTTAAGGAATATTTTTATTAACTATGCCTCCCCAGACACATGTTAAATTAAAGACACAGATGGGACTTGAGAATAAAGTGAGCAGACAAAAGCATTTTCATCACATAAGCAAAACTAAATCTAGCTTATTTCATGAACCTAAGTGAAACTTAACTTAGGTTATTTCTTTTAAATGCACCTGACAATCACAAAAGAAACTTCAGTCATCTTCCTGAAAGTGATATGAGATGATTAAGACTGATTCATATCAGTTTTGAATTTGAAAGCTCCCAGTTTGTGAACTGTTCTTATGCAGAATAAGCTTTTAAACTAAATGAATACTATTTATTGATTTGGTAGCTTTAATTTTGCTATTTCTGGATTTTTGATAATAGTACACTTGAAGTTAGAACACAAAGAACCAAGTACAGTATAAAATCAGAACAATGAGTTTGTGCCTTCCAAATTAAAATTATTTAGATTAAATAGCTGATGTCAGTTAAATAAAATATAATTATGCTTACATTGTTAAATAACAGGAAAAAAAATCACATAGACCTTTTATTAATGTTTTCAAATGTTAGCCAATCATTGAAAGATGAACTAATACAGTTTAAACTTTATATATATGTATGTATATAAATATGGGAAGAGACATGTATATAGAAAGAGAATTTTGAATTTTTATGTCAGGGCTAAATACATTTTTGGTTCTTCAAAAATGCATCAACACACAAATTTGCTTACCATAAGGTAGTATGTGTTGAATACTTCTATAAACCATTGAATAATATGAGAACATTTAGGGACTAATTAATATTTTCTATCAAGACATCACATGATTTCAAAGTAAATTACCTGTGAATGTTATATATTCTGGTCCTGAATTAAAATATCTCACAATTTCCAAGTTCTTAAATTCCTGATAGTCTCTTTTTCAGAGAAGAGTACTGCCACTCTACAGTAAGCCCCACAGTACAGGCTCTATAATAGAACTCTGCCTTTGATAATGACATTCACAAAGTAATCCTTCCATTTACGTGTTGACCTCCTCTCTCAGTAGTGTGCAGACTCCCCAAGGTCAAGGGACCTACCTTACTATACTCTATTATATCTCTGATATGCAGAATTCATTAACATTTAATAAATATTTATTGAATTAAAATGTATTTTTTCCAGAAAGCCAATCATTTAATAAAGGAAACATATTCGTCAACCACTTAGATGTCTACACATTGCCAACACCTAAAAATTTATGATGATTCATTACTATCTAAGTTTTCCTTGTGATCACATAATATAGAATTTTTATTTAGAATCAGGAAAACTTGAAGAAGAAAAGATTTACATTTAACTTGATATTTGAAAACAAAATTGAAAATACAAAACAAATTTTATTTTCATTTGTTGTACAATTTTTACCGAATTCATACTATGTACAAGGCACTGTATTAGCTCTTACAGGAGATATAAAGATAAAATGAGATATGGTTTCTCCTTGGAGGAATGAGTAATATAGAACAGGTATGAAATAGAGATACTATAATTTAAAGCAGAAAATGACAGATGGCATTTGAGATTTGCTGCAGTAGTGTTTCTCAAACTTCTTTTTACCTCAGCCACGGTAATAAATTCATTTTACACTATGTGTGTATATATGAAACAAATGTGTCACAGGACAATATTTTATTTTTATTCTATGTAATACCCTCTAATATTTTCTACTCTATCATATTTCTTTTTGTTTAATCCTGGGTGTTGATTCATTAAACATTTATAGCACAATAATAATCAATATGTAGTTCAAAAACACTGAACTACTTGAAGCAGCAGTTTCTTCAAAGAAATGGTATTTATGCTAAATGTTGAATTAAAAACTGTATAATATTTACACATGTAAATTTCAGGAAAAGCGATTATTTCAGACAGAAATAACCACCAAAAAAAAGTATTAAGAAAACATGTGAGACATCAATTATGTAAAAGCAAGTAGTTTATTTTGGCTCTTGTGGTAGATAGAATTCTAAGATAGTGCCCATCATCCCTATATCCTGATATACATACTGTGTGCAATAGAGCAACATGCTCCTAGGAGTGTGGCAGAACCTGTAAATGAGAGGGTATATCGTTCCCACAATTATATTACTTTCTTTGGCAAAAAAAGAAAAAATAGAAAAGAAAATTTGTGGATGCAATTAAACCCTCTAAGTCAACTGAGTTAATAAAAAAGAAAATATCCTGGGTGGGTCTGACCTAATCAGGTGATCTCTTCAAAGGGAGATTCAAACTCAGAGATGTACTCTCCCGCTGGCTGTGTGATCAGCCTTCATGAACTTTACAGCTGTGATGCAATTGATTCTTCAAACACCACATGAACGTAGAAGAGGACCCTGAGCCAGCTCAGCCAGCATCTCAAGATTGTCAGACTCTGAACAGAGAACCCAGCAGAACTACCAGATTTTTGACCTACTGAAGAATGAGATAATAAATGAGTATTGTCTTAAATCACTAAGTTTGTGGTAGTTTCCTACCCAATAATAGCAAACATTTGGAGTGTGGGTACACAAAGAAAGGAAGTGAAAGAAATTCTTGGGAAAACAACTGAAATTACTATCATAAGGTGCCATGATAGGTAGCTAAGAGGCTTCTTGTTTGGGAAATATGAATCTATAAAATATTTGGGAAAAGGAGATTGCTTGGGAAGGAAAGGAAAGCACTGGAAGAGATGTTCCCACAAATATGCTATTCTCCAAGTTATTATTTAAAAGGAATTTTGTTTTAATAGTTAAGTGGTTCATTTATGAAATACAGTTATAAGTATAGGTGTTCGTTTAGGACTAAGAGTGGGTAATGGTATAGATGTGGATACTGCTGGTAAAAATATGGTAATAGACAAGCAGATATGTCACCACATTGCTGTATAGCCTTGGAAATGCATGCTGACTATGCTGTTGACTGTAATTAAATAGAATGAGAGACATTCTCTTCTTCTTCACTGAGTACTGAAAAACATCTGTCACTATAGAAATAGAAGCAAATTATACTTACTAGACTAAAAATGATACCCCCTCCAACAGCAGCAACCCCCCACACAGATGAAAGAACAGAGGATTTGCCCCACATTCTATTATACTATCTGTAAGCAGTAGAAATATTATTTCCTCAAATAGAGACAAAGCCATTCATGTACTAATGGAGAATTTTTATAACAATTTTAATTTTAAAAAAGACCTAACTTAATTTTTAAATTAATTTTAAAATAGATCTAACATTTTTTATACTGAGATAATAAAGGAGAACATATAGATTATACTATATTGGGACAAATATGTTAATACCACCATTTCTAATGATTTCTAGATCATTACTAATCTTTTACTAATCTAGATTTTTGATTATCCAAAAATTAAAATATTGACCAATTGCATCAAATTTCTGCCATTTTGAAGGTAAAAAAAAGTTTCAGAGAAGTATCTTTCATTAACATTTTGCTTCTTTCCTTCATATAAGTTATGGCATTATAACGATTCATCTTATAACATTGCATATTATATATTTTATCATAAGAATATGATATTTTAATTATTATTAAATGATTCAATTGGACAGTCTTGAGTTATAGAAGCCCTCTAGCACTTAGAGAAAGCCAGGTGGGAACTCAAATAGCCAGAACAATAACTCCCATCCATGAATGGTCTGGTCCATTTATGACTGAATGCCATTTACATCTAATCATTTTCTCTGAGTCCTATAATGTGAAATGCTTGGGAAGCCCTGCCTTAAGGACTATTTTGCCTTTAGAAATACAATTACGGCTTCTGCACCCCTCAGTGAACAGCTTCGAGCAGGTGACATTTCAGAGCTCTGTCAATCAGAATAGTACACCAACTATATAACTCATACATTTGACTGTATGCACAGAGGCAAAATGTTTCCTAAAATATATAGAGAATGATTTCAAGAACAAGTGCCTCTCAGGGTATACTAGCATTTCACACGTCATTCTTTGAAGATCTGCAGATTTGTTGATGATGATCCCTGCTAGTATTAAATATTACTATTTTAAAATAGATACTTTACCTCCGAACTGAATAAAAAGAGTTCATAAGTCTTTACAACAGGAAATGGTATGAAACCATTATTAAATCCAATGTTTAAATGCAATCAAATTATCCTTCACAAGCACAGTGAACTGCAGTGAGATATTAAGCAGTTAAAATGCAAATACATACATTTTCCCCCATACGCCTACCTTTCCAGATTTTCTTACAATTAGGAATAGTATCACATAAGAAATAAGGAAACGTATCTTGATTTTTTTCAAATCTTCTCTAAAATCTGAAAGAGACTCTGTAACTTTATATTAACCTATGCTCAATTTGACAACACTATCTTATATAGCCAGAGAAAGAAACCAAAAGTACCACCCAGATGACAGCTCCTACCTCTTTTATGGGGTAAACCCTTTGATGTCTTCTAAATAGATTTCACTAGTAACTTTATATCTCTTTCAAATAACCTTATTAATTTGCTCATTTATAAAAACCAAACCTCCCTTACTCTCTGAAGTGTCACAGGGCAACTTTTCCCTTGTAAACCACAAGACAGTTTCTGAAATGGGCCAAGAAGGGGGTTTCAAAACACACTGAATGGAGAGCTTGCATCTCTTTCCTTTTCATAACACAATGCTTGGGAAATGGCTGAGTACATCTTAAAATCTGAATATGTGGTCTTAATAGTCACACCAGTTCCCACTGTCTATAACCATGCTTTAAGCACAATTTTAAATGAATAAAAGAAATAATGTGATATAAGATTAAAATTGTAGGAGGCTTCAGTAAAAATGTAAGAGAGCAAGTTGGAAGTAATTCATGTAATTTTACAAACTCAATATAATTATAAAGTTGGTGGTGCTTTTCTTTAATATATTGAACATATTAGTGGCATAAATGTCTCTATTGTTGCTACCAACATATTTTATCTACCAACAGCAACCTCAGTCAGTCCTGGAAGTATCTAATTTAAAATTTAGCTTTAAGATCAAACAATTACTTAAGACCCCCTAATCCATGCTAGAGCAATGAACACCTGCTTTCAGTGGGAAATTGTAGAGAAGGCTTTTCTCATTCTAGATAGAAATTCTGTAGCCATCTTTGGTTGTACCTGACTGCATCTTATGCATTTAATCTGCCACTAAGTCTTACTGATTGTTTTTCTTTTTTTAATTCTATATTTTTATATTATTTCTGTTATTAACACTCTAGGTCAAGTTGTTTTCTCCTAAATGCCTGGGTGATTACAACAGACCCTTAGTGATATTGGTTAGTGGGCCTCCTTGTTTAGTTTAATGACTGGTTCCTAAAATACTGTTGTATCAACAAGTAAGGACCAATGTACCAAACAACATTACCCATGATGGGAAATTTCAAGGTCACATTCTAGTTTTTCAGAGTATCAACACTATGTATACCTTAGTTATTATTTGTACCAGTAGTTCTCCAAATGAATTCCAATGTTGTCACACTGAACTCCTCAGAACTAGGATTTTCAACAAATATATATATGTGTATATATATTTTTGTATATGTATATGTGTATATATACCCATATATATATGCACATACATACATACATGTGTGTATACATCCATATGCACATGTACATACATACTTGGGTATATTAAATAATTAGAGTGTTTTTGAATAATTACTACCAAAAATTAAATCAAGTTTTGACTGATAACACAAAGGCTCAGATTATCAAATCAAAGTCGAAAGAACAGAGATATTTCTCAGTATCAAATTTGCAAATAATTACAAAGATAGTGATAATAAAATACAAGGCAAAGCTCAGAGATGCCTGAAAGTATCCACATAGCTCCCCAGATTCTTTCTCACCACATTAGAGCTGACTTTGGTCTACATATAACAGATGAAGTTCAAAATAATGTATATGGGATACTGTCTGCACAAAAGGAGTCTGAAGATACGACATTCCTAGCAGGCCATGACCTGTAAATCTATAAATTTTAGATTTATTTTCTATGACCAAGTTATAGAGTCTAAGAATTCCTGTTAAATGTAATCCACTTTTTAAAGAATATTTTATTTATTTATCTGACAGAGAGATAGCACAAGTAGGCAGAGAGGCAAGCAGAGGGAGAGGGGGGAAGCAGGCTCCCCGCTGAGCAAGGAGCCTGATGTGGGGCTCGATCCTAGGACCCTGGAATCATGACTTGAGCCGAAGGCAGAGGTTTAACAGACTGAGCCACCCAGGCACCCCTTTAAATATAATTCATAGGTTTAGATATCAAACATTTTTAGAGATTTCATATGGTAATTTCTGTCCTAGACTCCCCAGGTTATTTAATCCCCTAGAAAGTAGAGAGGGTTATAGACAATCACTGACCCTTTTGCTTTCAGTGCTAAATAGTTTATCCTCATATTTCAATATGGTCTTTTTTGGTTTAATTAATTAATTAACTTTTGAAGGAGAGAAAGCAAGAGAGAGCAAATGGGAGAGGGGCAGAGGGAGAGCTAGAATCTAAGCAGGCTCCGTGCTCAGAGCCGAGCCTGAGCGGGGCTCAATCTCAGGACCCAAGAGCTTGACTGGAGCTGAAATCAAGAGTTGAACACTCAACTGACTTAGCCACCCAGGCGCCCCATGGTCTTTTTTTCTTGACCATAAACCTTCATTAATTATAAAATAATTTATTCAGAGACTAATTAAAATCAATTTTTCAGGTATAGAAAAATGAGTAAGACATGATCTACTATAAGCATATCAAAAAATTCTCACACTCTTAGAAAATGATTAATTGTTCCATGACCATGATAACAAGTAGTTACCAGAACTGGTTTAAACTGTTTAATCAATAAATGACACTTTTATTCTGTTTGTTCTTTAGATTTGTTGTCAGTTAAGAAATAATGAACAGTAGTTTCAGCTCTGTTACTAGTAAGCTCTTATTTCTGAATTCATTCTATCATCCTAGGACATGTAACCAAATAGGTCTTTGCATAAACTCACTGTATTATTTCCCTGCACTGCTATAAATAATTACCACAGATGCAGTGGTTTAAAGCAATGGAAATGTATTATCCCATAGTTCTGGAGCCCAGAAGTCCAAAATTAAGATGTCACCAGAACAATTAGGAAATTGGTCTTTGATTTAGGTCCATACAGAATCTTCACAAGGGTGGGCATGCATTTTGTGAAAAACAGATCATTTTCTTTGTCCATAATTTGGGATTAATGATTGATGGCCTTCTAATGATATGACCCTTCTTAGCTCTTTCCTGGTTGAATAAGCTGAGGATTATTCATAAGCATACCCCTTTACCTTTTCTTGTTCATCATGGATTTGTCAATATCCAAAAGTCACATCGTCTTTCTGGAAGAAATTCTGGTTCCTTTTATGACTTCGTACTATAGTCAAAACTTTTGTACTTATTTTAATGAAAGACAAGACTTTTGTCTTAAAATAACAATGACCATTATATGAGATATTTTTGACATGTGAAAAATCAATGAACTAATACCACAGTCAGCTTTTTAAAAACCAAATCCAAAGAGAAATCTAATTCTAAAACAGTTTCTCTCAAATATTCTATTTTTAATATTCTGAAACCTACACTCCTTGCATTGTTTTCTATCTCAGCTTTATCAACATAAGCCATCTATATTCCTTCTTTTGTGTATGCTTCTTCATATGACCTCCAAATGGACTTATCCTTTCTTTAGGGTCTCTCCAAGAAAATAACAATCATTTATTAAGTTGGTACGCAATAAGACAAATCTTTAGAAGCCAAACTTAAACCCTGTCCTAGACCTGAGGGAAGTGCTTTGATTAAGGAGTTCTTTAAACTTCCGAAAGATGGATAGAAAATTACGGAAGAATTTAAGATTTTATCACATGAATAATATCTTAGACTATGAGACCTTAATCAATTAGATCACTTAATTAATAGCCTTTCAAATGAGAGGGAAGGAGGGAAACAGGAAGAAAAACTGAGAAAAGAGAAATTAAAAGAAATGTTTTAAATTATCATGTAGGATAAAAGATTATAAATAGCCCAGCTAATTATAATTTTAAAACTGCATTGAGAAGGAAACAAAAGAAAATATACTATCTAAGTCCATTTCAAAAGTTTTTCACTAAAGGGCATATTCCACAAAGATCAAAAATTGTAAAGAAGATTAAGATGAGAAATTGACTACAGGAAACTTTCAAAGAGTGTTCTGGTGTATTCTGGCATAGATTTAATAGCTGAGGTAAAGATAGCTTTGGACTCTGTTTTCAAGAATATGGAACTCAAAAAGTAAAATCTAAACATAAAATTGCCAATTAAAAAAAAAAAACACTGACATGTAGACAAACATTTTAAAAGAAGTCTTAGAAAGTAAACAAGCTAGAAATCAAAACAAACTTATGGCACACCAGATAAAACAACTGGTTTCTGAAATAAAAACAAGAATAAAAAGCCTTCTGTTTTTTAAGAGTTCAGAGCCTGTGGATAAGGACCTCTATAGATACCATAAACAAAGGTCCATTGGAAGAAGCAAAGTCCCATGTTGCATAAGAAACAAAAAGGCAACTGTCCAGAATGTGCCCAATTATTCTCTGAGAGCAACATGAGCACTAAAAATTTCCATTTTTTTTCTCTAAAAGTCCCAGAGAAGTTTATTTACATTTATAAATATAAATAGACAAAAATTCAACTTTCTTGTTGACAGAGTATTACTGTCACAGAACACCAGATCTTTGGAGTAAATTTTAAAAGCATATTAATAGAAAGGGAGGAAGCAAATTAACCAGCATTAAGAGCAAGAGAAAAAAAGGGAGGGGGGGGAAGTTTTCTTAAAAATAAAAAATGTCTGTGCCAAAATATGAAAGAACATAGTAAATGATAAACTTGAAAGTAGAGAATAAGTTGTAGATGACAGGGAAATACACTGTTTGCCTTAGTTTGCTAGAAGCACTCTAGCAGAATTTCCAACATTCCTAAATCATCTCCCAAGTCCAACCTATAACTTACTGGTGTCCATTAACAGAAGATGCTTCTTTCATCTTGCTATAACCCCTAAAATACGATAGGCAGACTCTACTTTTCAACAAACAATTGAAAGACAAAAACAGAATGAAATTAAGCTGCCTAATACTAGAGCATAAAACCACTTTGCTTTATCAGAAAAATGAAAATAAAAAACAAAACAAAAAAACCTCATGCTGAAAGAGAATTAAAAACGATGGTTAAAGTTTACATATTTATTATTGTTATTTTTTTAGATAATTCTTGATAGTCTCTCCTACAGTTTTGGCTGAAGAAACATGAAAACGGAAGGGGTGAGAATAAAAAGAAGTTTTCTATATCCCTGACAGTAATTAGCCACTAGAACCAGTCAGTCACCTGTTTAGTCAATCAACTACAGTTTCATAGCTATAAAACTACCAAAATCCAGCGTGAATCTCTATCTGACCAATGATCATTTTTTTCTCAGGGAACAAGCCTCTGGAAGCTAGTCAGTCGATAATAGCACCTAATTTTTATTTATTTATTTATTTTTTAATTGGCCAATCAGGAATGGATTCATTCCAATGAAGGGGCTCCTCCTGGCCACCTTGGTAACTGTCTCCCCTTAGTAAGGGGCTTCTACAGCTGACAGGAACTCACTCCAGCCTCTGGAAATCTGCCAACCGCTGAGTGGGAATGGCCTCAAAAGCCATCTGGGTTTCTTTTCTAAGCATTATGGAGTTAAGTGTTTCTTTTCTTCCTATTTCAGTGAAAGGATGACAAGCATATTACTATTGAAGGCACTTGTGAATCTAAATGTAACTCTGAAAGTGAAACTGGAGTTGGAAAGATAAGAGAAAGGAAGTTAGGAGGCAGTTATAATAGACTATGTTAAAGTTTACTGAAGTCAAGAAGTAGGAATGCAGATAGAGAGGACGAGGTGCACATTAGGTAGAAGACAATAAATTGAGCTCATGGATAATTTGGAAAATTTCTTAGATTCAGATTTTATCAACACAGAGCTAGGTAGATAAAGAGCACATAATTAATACTGTTTTATATCCTCTGTCAAGATTAATTGCTGAGACCAGAGACGATTTAGGGGTATTAATGATTACTTAGTCTGTAAAAATATTCACTAGCCATTCATTTTAACTGCTTTTGGGAAGTATTTCTTGCAGGAGTGGTACTTAAACCAAACTGTGAGCTTCATTTAAATGGGGGTCAAACCTTGGTATCAAATGAGAACTCACAAGGGTGAAAAAATTTAAATATTTAAGAAATAATAACTTCACGGTTCTATATTCTCAGACTAAAAATATCAAATAGTTCCCCTTTAGCGGTGTGCTATGTATGTTCTCTGAGGCTATGGGAAGTCTGTATATTAATTTCAAAAGACTATGGAATTTGCATTGCTGTTTGTTTCTTCCACCTTTTATTTTTGCTATGTTGTATGATTACTCTCTGAATAATTGGATACATTAGCACCAACACAGCATCTGGTTATCAGTGAAAACTTGGACTCATAATTTCCTTGATGAAGGTACAAGTAGATGAAATAAGTCACCCTGAATAGCCAAGATGTCATAAGCCTTGTTAAATTTAGAATTCATTATATCTTTCAAAATTTAATCCCTATCTGGATGACAAAAATCTAAACTCCTACCAAAGGACCCCAAATAATTTAAAATGCTTAATGCTTGACATATGAAACCAAAATATTATACTGAAATATTTAATTGTTATGATAGATTATTTACAGAAAATAGTGACATTAAGCAATTGAGAACAATACCACCTGGGAAAAGCTTATTTAAAAAGAAGTATTGGGTGTATAATACCTGTTTGGAGGTTTCCTTCATTAAAAAAAAAAATTCTCTACATCCTCAATGATAGCATAGCTATCACATAATAATAAAACAAACCTGTCTGTGAAAGTCTTTGTGCTAAGTTCAATATGATACAACCATAAATCAGATGTGAGTCTCAATTTAAGGAACTCATAGTCTAGTCAGAGACACAGTGACATGCAAAATTCACCTGAGTACAAAAGGATAAGTGCTGTAATAGAGCTATAAAAAACAGTGTCAGCTGAGGGAAGGAAGCTATTTATTTCTTCTGGTTTATGCATTCTTATTTTTGTTTGTTTTGCAACGGCAATGTCTGAATTGGTATTTCTCAATGCTGATGGCACAGTATTATCACTTGGGGAAAATTAAAAAAAAAAAGGAACAGGCATCACAACTAGAATTGAGAGGACAATCTTTTCAATAAATGATGTTGGGAAAACTGAACAGTCATATGCAAAAGAATGAAACTTGGACCACTGTTCTATATCACATACAAAAATTAATTCAAAATGAATCAAATATTTGAATGTAAGACCTCAAGCCATAAAACTCCTAGGAGAAAAGGTAGTCAGTAACCTCCTTGACACTGGTCTCAGTGATGATCTTTTTGGACTTGATACCAAAAGCAAAAAGAAACAATTGTGACTATATCAAATTGAAAAGATTCTGTACAAGGAAACAATCAACAAAATGAAAAGGTGACCTACCAAAAGGGAGAAAATGTTTTCTAATCATATATCTGCTAAGAGGTTAATATCTAAAATACATAAAGAACTTATACAACTCAATAGCAAAACAAAAAATTAAAATTGAAAAAAACAAAATAATCTGATTTAAAAATGGGCAGAGGAGCTGAAGAGATATTTTTCCAAAGAAGACATATAGATGGCCAACAGCACATATACTGTTATATTGAAATGAATCTGTACGATGGGATCCATAGTCTGTTCTTTAATATGTATTCAAATGTATTTAATATGTATTGTATATATGTATTTAGTATGTATTCAAATATAAAGGATTTCAACAACACTAATTATCATGGAAATGCAAATCAAGACTACAATGAGGTACCACCTCACACTTGTTAGAATAGTTACTATGTAAAAAAGAGGTAAGATAACAAGGATGTGGAGAAAAGGGAACCCTTGTACATTCTCAGTGGGAATGTAAACTGGTACAGTTACTTTGGAAAAGAATACAGATTTTCCTCAAAATATTGAAAATGAAACTACCATATGAGCTACCAATTCCACTTCTGGGTATTTATTTGAAGAAAAAGAAAACACTAACTTGAAAGATACCTGAATTCCCATGTTCACCGCAGCATTAGTTACAATAGTCAAGACATGGAAACAACCTGTGTTCATCCACAGACAAATGGTTCAAGCAAATGTGACACATGCACACACATACTTTGGAATATTATTCAGCCATAAAAAGAAAAAAATCTTGTCATTTATGATAATAATAGATTGACTAGAGGGTATGTGGTTACATAAAATAAGTCAGACAGAGAAAGACAAAAATCATACGATTTCACTTACATGAGGACTCTAAAAGACAAAACAAAACAAAACTCATAGAAACAGAAAACAGGTGGTTGCGAGATGCAGTATGAGGGTTGGCCAGTGAGTGAAGTGGATGGAGATGGTCAAAAGGTTCAAGTGTCTAATTCTGAAATAAATAAGTCTTGGAAATGTACAACATGGTGATTATTGTTAATAATACTGTATTGTATATTTGAAAGTTGCTGAAAGAGTAGCTCTTATCACAAGAAAAAAATGTAACTATATGTGATGATGAATGTTAACTAAATTTATTTTATCATTTATCAATATAAACAAATACTGAATCATTATGTTAGACACCCAAAACTAATTTAATAAAAATATGTCAATTATATCTCAATTTTTTTAAAGTACGCATATATACAAAAAAAGAAAACTCAGCTACTACTGGAATGACCACAAATTCTAAGTCAAGTTGCTAATCAATAATACTTAAACAACTTAGCTGTGATGCCTGCAGTTCCCATTCCCACCTGATGCTGTGCACTCACTGGTTCTAGGAGCTTAACCTTAATGGACTGACATGGAAGGGCAATGACAAGAGACTCACCTGGTCATCTGGCATCTCCACAAGGGCCTCCAGCTCATACTCGCCCTGCTGACTCTTCTGCATTAGCCCAAAGGTGCTCCTTGCCCCCTGCACAGAGCCTACCTTGTGGAGATGATGTTTCTGTTCCTCAGGAGGATGAGGCTCTCCATTCCACCCCAGCACTGGACAGATTGGACACCTGCATCAAAGAGCAGGCAGCTCTGAGCTCATGTGTGTGCATGTACAAATATACCCATTCACTTATGATCAAGTGCGCAACAGGAGAGCGGGGACTGTGAAGGATTAGAAACAGAAATATCTGAACAACCTAGCTGTACCTGTACTCTCCTCCCAGAGGAAAAGCCACTGCAAACTTGTTGGGCATGCACCCATTTGCAGGGAAAGAGGCTGAAAGTAGTATTTTTCTTAATGTCACTTCTGAGAGACTACAGAGAAGGAGGAAATTGCAAGTGTGCAACCTTAAGAATTGAAATGTACCTGAGATTAAATGTACCTGAGATTTTCAGAGAACTGAAAATGTACCTGGGATTAAAAAAAAAAAAAGTATATACCTCACCACTAGAATTATAAGTCAGTGGTAAGAAACAAACCTAGATATTTTTAAAAGTTTTTCACATGATTCTACTATGCAGGCAGCCAAGATTGAAACCCTGGAACACTTATATTTCTCAAGCACCACACCGAATGAATACATATTAAAGAACAGACTATGAATCCCATCGTACAGATTCATTTCAATTTAAGGAATTGTGAAAACAAATATTGCAAATATGTGATCTCTGTCTGTCAAATAAATAAATAAACAAATCTTTTAAAAAATTGCAAAAGATGTGCAAAATACCTAATCATGTTTCTTATGTATCAACACCTCTTAACTTTATTTCTCTCTCAAAGCCCCTGTCATCTCAAAGTAAAAGGCTTTCAATGGCTCAGTACTAGTTAAGGTAATGCTAGATATTATATCAAACAGAACCAGAAATGTCTATTGGCTCGAATGTGGTAGATGTTTATTTTTCATTTTCATATGTTTATGATAAGACATATCTTTATGATGGGAAGGTGGTCCCTTCTCCATGGTAGCTCAAGGACACAAACTCAATCTTGTGCCTCCACCTTCTTGAGCATGTGGCTCCCACATTCACTGTGCTCATCTCTTTCAAGCAAGCAAATGGGGAAAGAGCACGATGCTCAAACCTGGGGGATACAGTTTATTTTTTCATTTCATTTCATTTCAACTCCACTAAAGTTAACATAAAGTATTATATGTTTCAGGTGTGCAGTATAATGATTCAATGATTCCGTATATCATCCAGTGTTCATCATGACAAGTTCGTGCCTTAATCCTTACCATCTATTTCACCCATACTCCCAAACCGTTTCCCGTCTGGTAACTATCAGTTCATTTTCAATAGTTAAGAATCTATTTCTTGGCTCATTGCTCTCTCCTTGTTTTCCCTTGCTTATATCTTAAAACTCCACATATGAGTGAGGTGATATGGTAATTGTTTTTCTCTGACTTATTTTGCTTAGCATTATACTCTCTAACTCCATCCATGTCATTGGCAAAATTTCATTCTTTTTTATGGCTGAATAATATTCTATTGTGTATATATGTACCACATCTTTATTGCTTCATTCATGGATGGACATTTGGGCAGCTTCCAAAATATGGCTATTGTAAATAATACTGCTATTAATATAGGGGTACCTGTATCCTTTGGATTAGTGGGTTGTTTGTTTTTTGTATTTTTGGGGTGAATACCCATAATGCAATTACTGGATTATAGAACAGTTCTATTTTTAACTTTTTTAGGAAACCCCATACTCTTTTTCACAGTGGCTGCACCAGTTTGCATTCCCACCAGAAGTGCTAGAAGGTTCCTTTTTCTCCACATCCTCACCAACATTTGTTTCTTGTGCTTTTGATTTCAGTGTATTTCTGGCAGGTATGAGGTAATGTCATTGTAGTTTTTGATTTGAATTTCCCTGATGACAAAGTAATGAACATCTTTTCATATGTCTGTTGGCTATCTAGATGTCCTCTTTGGAAAAATGTCTGTTCATTTCTTCCATCCATTTTTTTTCTTCTGTCCATTTTTTAATTGGGTTATTTGGGTTTTGGTTGTTGATGTGCATAAGTCCTTTATATATTTTTGATAATAACCCTTAATTAAATATGTCATTCACAAGTATCTTCTCCCATTCAGTAGATTGCCTTTTAATTTGGTGATTGATTCCTTTACTGTGCAGAAGCCCTTTTTATAACCTGGGTGATTTTTATAGGCTAGGGCTAGAACATTTCATCTCACTTCATCTCACATTCTTCTGAGTGTCAGTTACATGGCTACATCTGATGGCAAAGAACACTGGGAATGTAGTCTTTGTGCCCAGTCAGGGGAGCAATTCACTTTGGTGAATAGTTTGTAACAAAGGTCCCAAGGCCTCACATGATCTGGTTCAACCCCAACTCTGTGACCTGCTTTACTACCATTCTCCCCTTTAGAAACTCAACCACTACTCTTTGGCCTCATTACTTTCCTCAAGTAACCAGAATATGTTTGATGCTACTGTGTTTAATGCTCCCTTTACCTTGAGCGTCCATCTCCAGGACCACCACATGACATCCTACCCTCAAGTTTCTGCACATTACTCAGATAATACTAACACCACTAATATCCAGATAATACCACTAATACTCCTTAATATCTCTTATTTTTCTCTATAGAACTAATATTTAAAGTATTTAATGTTTTGTCTGACTTTTCTACTGCTTTATCCATAGGCCCTTAAGCATATAGCCAACCATTCACTAAATTACTACTAAAATTATGAAAAGAATGGGTTAATTACATGTATCTTTTACCTGATCCTGCCAATCTCAACATCATTTTGGATATCTCAATATTATGATTTCTGCAAAAAAAAAAAAAAAATAGGGATGTATCTCCAAATGGCCCCTGGCTCCTCCCTAAACCCCCTGACCAAACTAGCAGTTTGGTAGTTCTTCTTCAGTAGAACTTCAGTAGTTCTTCTAACAGCTAGCAATGTGTAAGAGTAGCTGGATTTTAATTTTGACCAAAATGGCCTAGGCTTTAGAGTGATTCAGTGGAGTTGAGACTAAGCAGATTAAATGTCTAACCATGAAGCAGTACTTTATTTTAAATTAGAACTTGCTCCAGATTTCTTCATAAACCATTTGGGTTGGTTTCAAAAGCCTATTTGCTCAAGTGAACAAACCCAGCTATTAATCACAAGAGCATGTGCACACCCCCCAAATATGTGCTGTATGTATCTCTGTGAAAGGGTATGTGTGTTGCAGGAGAGGAGTGGATTTGCATCCTTCTGATGGTTTGTCTAATTCAAACTGAAATACAAGATTTTAAGTGTTGAAAATCTCCTGTAATTCACATCCACATTCTGTAAATCGCATAGAAAAATAATTAGACCATAATATGTTGAAGGGAACATGTGTTTTTCAGCTTTGATTTACTATTATTCAGAGAAATGAGAGCTTTGTGAATGACATCAGAGTACCAGCAAATTATGGTTTCTAACATTTAAAATAATTCCTGGAAGAATTAGCTTCTAAAATATTGGTTCTAAGAACCACAGTACACTGTATTTTTATATTACCTTTTAACTGAATATGTTCATATAATTATCATATTATTATTTCTCAAACTCTCAAATTTTAGCTTGCCTCTTTTAATGATAAAATGTAATAATAACTGGATAATCTTCCCTCTTTGTCTACACTGACATGCAAGGAAGATATACAGGTACCTACTTTCATGAGCATGACTCAAAAATTGGCTGTCTGAAGAGACCAAATAAATGGAATAAAAATTCCGTACATCTTATAATTTTAAATATGTTTTTTTCTTTAATCACTTATCTGTTACCTCATTATTCCTCATAAAAATTACTTCTTAATTTGTCTCATATGTTCATGATTTGTTTAAGAATATGTAAAAAATCTTGAAGGCACTGTCTTTGTCAACTACTTTTAATTTAGTCACTAAACCTTTCAAAGACCACTCTGTGCCAAAGTAATGGGGAATCACTGAACAATTTTAGGAAGAAGGGTGACATGTATAAATTTATGCTTTTGAAAGTTCTTCTTTCTGAATAAGAGTGCCTATAGGGAAAGAAGCTAGGAGACAAGGGCCTTGGAATAATGCAGATTTTTTAAAGTGGACAATTCCCGGGCAATTTCCATTGTAATGGGAATTGAGAAGTAAATGGAATCAGAAGCTATATCTTTGAGGAAAAGAAATACTGGGTGATTAATAGAATAAGACGTGCCATGGTATGTGTCTGGCTCCCAGTCAGCCTTCATGTGGTAGACCCAAACATACTCTCACTCATAATTTCCAAAACATTTCTATCTTTTTTATCTCAGGCACCATTTGCCCAAAGGCCTAGAAAGAGAAGCATTTTTTTTTTCTTATTTGGCTTAAATCTTACTTCATTTCCTACCACACAACTGCCCTTTTTCCAGGATTTGACAGTGGGAACATCTACTATCTTTAAGGGAAACTCTACTCACTCACATAAAGAGCTTTTAAGTGCTATGGCCATTGGGTTAAAGATAATCAGATTAATTGACCATATGCTTCCAAGAGTCTGGATTATTAAGTCTCAAATGCGAGCACATGTGGTGCAGCGACAAACAACTCCAGGTTGCCAAGCCCAGGGCAGTTGTTTCTCATTCTTTCTATTGGCAAGAGATGAAAAGGTACTCTAGCCTGCATAGAATCTGTCCTGCCACATGATCTCTCCCCTCTTACTCTCCAGAGACCAAGTGCTTACACAAGCACTCATGTGTCTGAAGAGGATTTTTTTTTTGGTAATAGTTAAAGGCAATCTAAATATAGATGTAGAGAAGAGAAGAAATTTTTCTACATTCTTGGTGTATAATTGTGCTAAGGAAACACCAAATTCATTTTCCTAAATAAACTGTATCACATGCACCATATCTCAGTCTGAAATAACTGCATTTGGATTCTGTCTGAATCAGGTCCTCAGCAAAAATTTCCACCAAATGGTTGCATTGTTGCCTTAAAGGTGCAAAAATAAAAGACACATTACAATAACTTACATAATGCTAGGAGCATTTTCCCTCAAACCTAATCATTTCAAGACTGACCTCAAGGAGCAGGAAGTGCTTGTTTCTTTAAGAGGCATTGGTAGAATCCATGCTACCCATTACAGATACCCTCACTTACAAATCACAAGTTGTTTCTGGGGTTTGCATGTGTGCATCCTTTTTTCCTTTTCAGGGATTCCCTCAATGATTGCACTTCTTTTGCCATTCTCTTAATACACTAACAGAAAGTCCTGTTTAGTCTACCTTATATTTCCAATCCTGATGACACTAGTCTAGACCATGGCTTTTTAATTTTTTAAAAATGAAACTTGTATTATTGTACCAGCCTCCTAACTAGTCCACTTAATGTCATTTTATTCAATATTCCTCCCTATCTCCTACGCTGCTACTTGAGTTATTCACATAAAAGCGGTTGAGATGCTGTCACTTCCATGTCCCCCATATCCATTTTACAAAAAAATGCTGAGGGTCTTCAAGGGCCTTGTTAGGTCCCAGTCAGGGTTTCTGAGGATCAGTGAAGCTGCCTGGTGTGGGGAAGACTGTGCAGCTGAAGATCACAAACCTGACTGTAAAGATTCAGATATTTTCAAAACATTTTTAGGTCACATTAAACAACCCTACAGACTAAGTATAGTCCATAGACCTTTTGTTTTCAATTTCTGGACCCAGAAAACCTAGAAAATCCTTCTTTGGGGCACCTGGGTAGCTCAGTAAGTTAGGTGTCAGCCTTCAGTTTAAGTCATGATCCCAGAATCCTGGGATCGAGTTCCCCGTCAGGTTGCCTGCTCAGTGGGGAGTCTGCTTCTCCCTCTCCCTCTGCCTGCTGCTCCCCTGCTTGTGCTATCTCTCTCTCTCTGTCAAATAAATAAATACAAATATTAATAAAAAAGAAAGAAAGAAAGAAAGAAAATCCTTCCTCATCTCTCTTTTTACTTCATATTTTCACCAGGCCAGACTGAATCACAGGTCTGTTCTCTATATGCTCTAAGTTTTACTGCCTTCATGCATTAATTCACAAATGTTCTAGAGCCAAAAATGGCCTGTCCACCTCTGTGGCTACAGCAATATCTGTTTCCTTTCAGACTGAATTCAAATAAAACTCTGTCCCTAAAATAGTCCATGATGTCAGAACTAGAATTCATTGTGCCTGATCAGGAATTCTTTCTTTCTTTTTTTTTAAAGATTTTACTTATTTATTTGACAGAGAGAGAGATCACAAGTAGGCAGAGAGTCAGGGATAAGCAGGCTACCTGCTGAGCAGAGAGCCTGATTCGGGGCTCGATCCCAGGACCCTGAGATCATAACCTGAGCCAAAGGCAGTGGCTTAATCCACTGAGCCACCCAGGTGCCCCAGGAATTCTTTCTATTTTATTCCTTACTTTTTGCCCTCAAGTAATTATTAGTATTATTTTTAATTTACTCATGCATTCATTTTACTCTATAAATGAAATGTTCTGACTCTTGGGAAATATATTTGGTGATTTTCAGTAACTCTCATTCTCTGACAGAGGATCTTCAATATAGCAGGCCCTCAGTAAATCTTTGTGAAAACAGAGAAACATTTGAGTGGCTAAAAAACATGAATTTTAGACCTAACAGAATTGCTGCTTCATCGATAAGATTCCACTTACAAGATGGATAAATCTGACCCATTATCAAAATTCTCAGTCTCAATTTGTTCAGCTCCAAAATAATGATAATAAAGCTGACCTCACATATTTTATATAAGAATTGTCATAATATAAAACATATATATAATCCATGACATGTAGTATATGCCTAGTAAATAGTGGCTTTTATTATAATTATTAGCCTTTGTTCCCATAAAATGACTTTCTTGGGACGGCTGAGTGGCTCAATCAATTAAGTGTCCAACTAGCTCAGGTCATAGTCTCCAGGTCATGAGATCAAGTCCCTCATCAGGCTCTGCTCAGCCTGGAGTCTGCTTGAGATTCTCTCTCTCTCTGCCCTCTCCCAACTCATGCTTAATCAATCAATTAAATCTTTAAAAAATTACTTTCTCTGGATTTTTCAGTTTTGTCTCTTCAAAATTCCTCTTAATGGGATATGTCATATTCAGCTCTTACTCATTTAATATAAATTAAACTACTGCTGGGTCCAAAATAAATTAGGAAATGAAGCATTATGGGACCAATGCACCGGATATAATTGGAGGCTGTCTAACATTGCCTGACAGAACAGACAAAATCTGATAGAAAGCCAACAATAAAATGGAAGTAATTTCTAGTTGTTTGGTAGCTATAAACCAGGAGCTATTTTATAAACTCTCAATCGTTTTATAATTTAAGATACTTTCAATAGCAACTAATAGGAAATCTAACTCCAACTGGCTTAAGTACTCAAGGGGACTTAGTCTAGTAGCTGGGTAAAACCCAACCATGCTTAGAAACCAGATCCACTTTTTGGCAGTTTTATTTGTTCTGAACTTCCTTGTTTATCAGCTTCCCATTCAAGCTGTCTTTCTTAAAGGAAGCAAAAAACTTGAGGCAGCTTTAATTCTACCTCTACATAACATGCATTTTAAGAGAAGACAAAGCATCCCTCATCATTATGACCACCACTGAATGTGCTTGTGGGCTCTACCCTGATTGGGCCAGCAGATGACAACCTCCCTCTGAACCAATCAGTGAGGTCTGTGAGGCCACCTTAATCTGATAGCTGATTAGCTTAGGTGAACCAGCACCAGTCCAGCAACTGGAGTTAAGCCCATGTAATTAAAATAAATGGCTGTTACCCAAAGGTAAGAATAAAATGGAGAATTCTAGGGAGACAATCACTATGTCATAAATGTGTGTTTTTGTGTGTATGTGTGTGTGTCCACCAAGATTTTCATTTAATTTTTCATTCATCAGCTGAGTCTGGGTTATTTGTAAACAGTACAATATCATTTCAACTCTCCCTCTCAAATCTTATAAAAATTTCTTTTACATAATATGGATGCAAAAATGTTCTCAGAACATCTTTCAGTGTAAAATTCTACCTTTAAATTTCACTATTCTAGTTTTTTATATATAGGCTTTTTTATTTCTTTTATTTATATAAATTTCCTTAATAAAGAATCTGAAGTGTTTATGTGCTTTTTAATTGGTAGCTATTGTGGACTTCACAAATAATATTTCATTGGAGAAACAAGTAACCAGGGGTGCCTGGGTGGCTCAGTGAGTTAAGGCTCTGCCTTCAGCCCAGGTCATGATCTCAGGGTCCTGGGATTGAGCCCAGTGGGTTAAGCCTCTGCTTTCAACTCAGGTCATGATCTCAGGGTCCTGGGGTTGAGTCCCACATCGGGCACTCTGCTCAGCAGGGAGCCTTCTCCCCCCCGCACCCCCCCACCTGCCTCTCTGCCTACTTGTGATCTCTGTCTGTCAAATAAATAAGTAAAATCTTTAAAAAAAAAGAAAAGAAAAAGAAACAAGTAACCAGCTAACAGTTATAAAACAAGAAGGTACAGAAAATTTTCCTTTTGTTAATGTTAATATCCAATGAAAACAGATGTAAAAAAGTGGTACCTTTTCATCATGAGAATATATTCAGGCAGTGAAAAATCTAAGATGAAGAGGCTTAACAACTGAATAAACTGAGTTTTGGGACCAAGATCATCTTGCTCATGTAGGAAAGTTGTGCTCTCTTAGTAAATAATAGTTGATTTCAAGGTCATCTGATTATGCATGCTTTGACCTTTTTTGACAGAACATAATAGATCAATGTTGGTTTTAAAATTAAGATTATGAGGCACCTGGGTGGCTCAGTGGTTTAAGCCTCTGCCTTCGTCTCAGGTCATGATCCCAGGGTCCTGGGATTGAGCCCCGCATCGGGCTCTCTGCTCAGCAGGGAGCCTGCTTCCTCCTCTCTCTCTCTGTCTGCCTCTCTGCCTACTTGTGATCTCTGTCTGTCAAATAAATAAATAAAATCTTTTTAAAAAATTAACATTATGGACTTTAACACAGAACTTGTTTTTACATTTACCTCACAATGATAGATAAATGAGGATAAGTAACATAATATTGTTGCTTGCCTACAATATTCGACCATCACCTGAGTCCCAATCTATGAGTATTTTAACATATTGGTATAAAAGGTTTCAATTATTGTCATTTATGGAGGGTGTGCTGCTTCTGTTCATTTATTTTCCAGGAATTAGAAAGACTTCCTGATCTCACATACCTGGATTTCAGAAGTGAATCTCTACTAGCATCTTTCCCAAAAAAGATTACCGCTGTCAATTCCAAAGTAATATATACTTATGTAAAAAGATGGCCCCAATTGCAAGGAAGAGTGCCAAAATCTGTAGTATGGAGAAGGATGCAAGAATCATTGCACCCTGGTTAGACCATGAAAGATTGCCTACAGTCCCACAACAGGCCATGGTGTTCTTGAAAGGTAAAGAAACTACCATTTAAGTGTATTTTCCTGCCCAAATAATAACTCACGTTTTTAGTGTCAAACTGCCTAAAGAGTTATGTTGTTTCCATATTTTCCAAAATTTGTGAGTGTTAATTAAATTAAACACTAAGGCCATTGTAAATCAAGCCTCTACTGGATTAAGATTAAATTTGTAAATATTTCTGTAGCCACATAATTTAAAATATATTTCATTTTGAAATTTGGGGCACCTGGGTGGCTCAGTGGGTTAAGCCTCTGCCTTCATCTCAGGTCATGATCTCAGGGTCCTGAGATCGAGCCCAGCATCAGGCTCTCTGCTTGGCGGGGAGCCTGCTTCCCCCTCTCTCTGCCTGCTTCTCTGCCTTCTTGTGATCTCTCTCTCTGGGTCAAATAAATAAATAAAATCTTTTAAAAAAACAAAATAACATTTATTTAAAATATTTAAGTTAAATATTTAAATTTGTATTAAAATGTGTATTTAAAATTTTATGGATGATCTGAAATTTGAAGAAAATAAAGGAATACATAATTAAATAAAGTTAGGGTTTATTTAAGATTTTATGTGATCATCTGAAATTTGAGGTAGTGAATCCATGGAGAAAAATGTTAAGTTGTCACGTCAACTATAAAAGATCCTCATAGTCTCTAAGAAACAGAAAGGGTTCCCAAAAGCCTGATTATTGACATTGTGTCAGTTCATTCAGGTGGTAATATTAGCAGTTCTTCTTCAGAGAAAAGGAGTTAGGATTGACTAAGTACATGGAAATTGAAGAGAGAAATTTTAAATTTACTGTGCTTTAGGTAAAAGCACAATTATTTGTTCATTTTGGCAGAAATTTGTGCACAGGTGTGTGTGTGTATTTGTAAGAGCACACACACCAATACCAAAGGGTTATTCTGGGAATCTTTTGTTGAAGATGGACCTATTAAGTAATCATCTGGCATACCACTTTGAACAATTTAAATGACATTTTTTTAAGTAAATGAAAAGTAGAATAATATAGTAATATGACACTCCATGGGGAGGCAAAGTAGGTCATTAACTGTTACTCCAGCAATTTCTATTTAACAAGCTTCATTAGTATATTATGTTTCTGATTTCTCTCAGATGAACAGAGCAAACCACCCTTCTTTGTACTTGTGTTCATTTCAACCCAGTGTACAAAGTATAACTGGAGTTCTGTTCATCAGTGAACACAGTAAAATTTGGGGCTGTTTTAGTATTACCCAGAGAGGGGAATTTTTTTTAATTAATTGATTGTCAGTCATTCATTCGATGCAAAATGGCCTAGACATGAAGGTAATAAACTGGTTTACTTGGCTGCTAGGTGGGGACAAAGAGAATATGCTTAAAAATGCCGCAGAGGCTCAGATATTTATGCACAGCAAAAAAAAAAAAAAGTTTTCCAAGTAGTGTTCAAACTGGACAGGCTCTCTTTTGGAAAGCCAGACTTACATAGAGAGAAAAAAAGATATTCAATGTACAAACTGGAAATGGTTTTGCTATCACAAGCTACATATTGGCACAGGTTCACTTCACTTCACCTTCACTTCAACCACAACAGCCTCTCTCTCTCTCTCTTCTCTGCCATCACCACCAGGGCAGGGGCATAGCTAGTGAGGTATAGACAGGAGAGATATCAGAGCCAAAGGGAACCACCCAGGCCAAAGGGAACCACACAGAACAAACAATGAGAGAAGGAATTTCTCAGGTCTCAGGAAGCAGACATTTTTTGGAACCAGTATCACAGGAAAGTGAAGCTTCTTAAATCCTTGTGGATTGAATTCATTAGGGATGAGAAAAACCAGACAAAAGTAATGCTGAAAAATCTCCACTTAACTAAATTCATACGTTTGAATAATTGGATGTTAAAGGAACAATTGTTGCAATTTCTGAAAAAACAATACGTATAAGAAAACTGTCATTTGACATGAATGCACATGGGGGACAGAAGATTTAGGGCCCCTTCAAGCAATGTTATTAACTGACCATCAGAAAAGAAACCTTAATGAATGTAGAGAGGTACTATAGAACCTTGAGGATGCTCCCATTTCTTGGATGCCTCCATTTCTTGGAGAAAGAGGGGAAAAAATTGGTGAAGTAGAGAGAGAAAAGCAATCAATAAAGTAAGAAATGCACCAGGATGGTGTTGTGTCTGATACTGAGAGGGCAGGATCAAAGGATCATGCACTTTTTAGGGTGGCAGGGGTCACTACTGGTCACTCACCCCTGACAAGTAGACCCTATGAACACTCACAACACAGAGCCTTTGAGAGGCTGTGAGGGCTTGAAATTTCTATCAGTAGCTGGAGTTATGATAGATCGTATTTGTTTTCACAAGATGAATGATATAGTTGCATTAGTGTCACCTAAATAATTTCTAAGAACCCACAATAAATCAGTTATCAAAAACAGCCTATGCCCATCTGAAGAACTTCTGAGTGCTGCTAACTGTGGATGGCATTACAAAGCCATGTGATCATGAATGATGCTGTATTATATGTTCCAGAACCATCTTTGAGCATTCCATAGCTGTCTAAATATAATATATTGCACCAGTGGGCAAACAATGATGTGAACCAAGATCAAATATGTAATGTGCTCCCTTCATTGTCTTGAGCTACTCTTTAGATGTGCTGTAGTAACAAGCTGAGTCTAGGCTCTGATAGGACAGCTGAGCAGGCCAGTCAGCAATCCTGGCACTATCATGTTGCAGGTGCAGGAATGAAACTCAAATACTTGAGAACAGTTGCCTTTGGGCCAGTTATGAACTTGACCTCATTTCAGAGAGCAGCTTTTCCTTCTCACCCGCAGCACAGCTGAAGTTTAGAATAGAATTCATTTAGCTCAGCTTTCAAAAACAAATTGATTCAAAGCCTACTTTCCTAAGTTTCTTTTGAAGACAAAATGCCATGAGTTTTGGTTTGTTGTTTTTTTTTTTCTTTCTTGGTTGTTGAAAAAGTTCATGAAGAATTAATTACCTGGATTTTCCTTTAACGAGTTGAGAAGAAACTATGTATAACAGTTATTTCCAAGTACACTAAGTGGGTTGTGAAATTTTAGAAGTGCTTGCTTGGGTATGGTTTTTTATTCTGATAAGATATAGTCCTTGAATTGTTCAATCCAAAAATGTGTCCCCAGCAATTGCAAATCTCGTATTGAGATGTGTCTGGATACCTTCTCAAAATTAGAAATAATATGTATAAACATCAGCTATGTATTTAAAAGATCTGAAAAAAATGGGAAGTCACTTCACTCTGAAGAATAACAACTCGCTGAAAATACATCTTCTCCATAATAGGGAGAAGTACTTGGTGAAGTACTTTATTAAGCCAAAGATTTTACATCATTTACAGGTGAAAATAATCATGCCAGGATGAGCTACTCAGTTCAGATCCTGAAGTGATAAAATGGAAATGGCAATAGGAGAACTCTGAAATGTCATTTTAAGGGACGATGAATGGGCTTGGATAAGACAGGACATGGTCCTCATGATTCTGTGAAGTGAAGAAGTAACTTCCCAATCAAAAGCATTTGCCCTGTCCTCTCTCTTATCCCTCTTAACCCTTAGCATACAGAGAACATTGGGTGAGCCCAAGAAGAAAGACATCAACATCTCGCTTTTATTTTTAATTGATGTCTCATTGTCTCATTATATGTTTGCTACCATCTCTGTCCATATATGCCCACAGTAACTTCCTCTTACCTAGCAACCCCCACCCCCTGACTCATACCTATGACCACCAAACCTGACTATCTCACATTGGGCCTAATCATGTTCAAAGTCTATGTCATTAAATGAGGAAAATTTACCTCAGAAAATAATTTTGTAGTCCCTGATTTGTGCAAAAAAAACCTGGGCAAGGATTTGTCTGTGATATAAAGATAACTAAGCATGGTCTCTGCTTCCAAATTGATGGTGAAAAAAAGAGAAAATAACATATACACAGATAGTATATCAAAGACAAAGCATTTAAAGGGACCATGAGATAGGGTAAGGGAGAATCATGATTCTAAGATACCATCATCAGGAGCTTCTATGTGAATGGGTGTTGAGGGACTAGACAGAACTTCCAAGCTGGAGTTGAAGGAGCAGCGAGGGGAAGACCTTTCCAAATAGAGAAAATAGAATGATCAAATGCTCAAAAGCAGAAAAAAACTACATTCCTAAAAAAGAGAGGAACTTCTATGCTTATTAATCTCTGCTTATGTTATCTTTTTCTTCACCCTACTCATTTTTTAGGACTTAGCTCATAAATCACCTCCTTTAAAAAGTCTCAGAAAATAGATACCACCTGTCCAACCACATATTTCCGTAATAATATATTTCTGTCATACACTGTGTTGTATTATAATCTCAGTACATAATTGATTTAGTAACTATATTGTAAATCCTGAAAGGACAGAATTTGTGACTTAATTATCTCGTTTTCTTGAACCAATAGTCCAGTGCCTGGTACTTTGTAAATATCTGTTGAACTAATGAATGACTGAATGCTCAAATACTTTATATTAATATCCATATTCATAGCCATCATCTCACTTAATTCCTATAGCATTTTTTAAGGGACAGATTTTATGTCCTATTCAGAAATACTTTTGTTCAAAACAACTCTCTCAGAGATAGAGAGATAAAGAATTCATTCTACATCTACATCAATTGCTTGTATAAGCATAGTTCTAGACTAAGTACAATAGCATGTCATTGTTAAAACACTTAACATTATGTTCGAAGTTGTATTTCTAAGACATAAGGCTCCACAGTAAGGCTGCATTCATTTTCTCATGCATCTATTCCCCCTTTGGAATTCTGAATGTTGCAAACCCTCTTTTATCCAGTACCACTTATAAGACTATGGTGCAAGTAACTGACATCAGGAAAAATTCAACAAAACTGAAGGCACGATGTCTTGAGAATAACAATATTTGGAATTATAGATGAATGTGTTGATAGCTAATTTCTTCTTTGAATAGGATATATAGACCCTTCTGTTTCAAGAAAAACAGAATCTTAAATTTTTTATAACATCAATGCTTTATGTTGTTAGGGATCTTTTTTCTCTCCAGAGTTAAAGTAACCTGAACTGTACTGATGACTCATTCCCTAAATTTAACTTTTAGGTTTTGGCTTTTATTTTTAATCCGACTCCTATTGCTTTAATTTTTAATTATACAATATTAATATTTATTGACATACTTTAATGTTAAAGTATTTAAACAATACAGACACGGTGCATATCCCCTTTTATTACTACTTCATTCCAATTCAGTGCCTTCCCCCAGATATAACCATTAACATCATTTTGTTGTATATCTTCCCAGAATTTATTTCAAATACCTCCATAGAGGGTGCCTGGGTGGCCCAGTCAGTTAAGGATCTGTCTTCAGCTCAGGTCATGATCCCAGGGTCCTAGGATCCAGCCCTGTATCTGGCTCCTTACTCAGTGGAGAGCCTGCCTTTCCCTTTTCCTCTGCCTGCTGCACACCTGCTTGTGCTCTCTCTCTCTCTCTCACTATCTCTCTGTCAAGCAAATAAATAAACAAAATCTTTAAAAAACTAAAAATTCAAAAAAATGAATGCCTCTATAGTATCCACAGAAAATATAGCTTGCATGTGTTAGTATAGTTTACATTAATGGTGTCAAAATGTAGATATTATTCTGTCCTTGGTTGTTTTTATTTAATATCTTAGAGCTCTTCTCATCAATACATACAGATCTATCTTCTGTTTTTTACTACTGTTTAGTATTCCAAAGTGTGGTTCTACTATGCTTCACATAAGCATTTTCCTGTGATGGATATTCCCATCATTTTGATTAATGGTGGATTAAACAAAATGTTTATTTATGCCAAATTACCCTCCATAATCTTTATCAATTTCTAATCCCCCTTGACAGTCTAAGAAAGTATTACATTAAAATATGAGTCAATTTTCTGCTATAAGTATTACAACCATCTTCCTCACATACTTTTATTTGTCCTTTAATTATATTTATGGAACATTTTCTTCTGCCAATTTTTAAAAATTTGAGCAATTAAATGAATGGTTTCTTTTCCCATTTGTTCTGATATTTTGTAGTTTAAGAAGACCTTACCTACTCCTAGATTCTATAGTCTTGATTCCTTTTAACACTATGATTCTTTCCATTTTAAATTTACTTTTTAAAAGATTAGGTTAGGGGTGCCTGGGTGGCTCAGTCAGTTAGGAGTATTACTCTTGATTTCAGTACAGATCATGACTTCAGTGTTGTGAGTTTGAACCCTGTGTCAGGTTCATGTGCAGGGCGTAGGGTCTGCTTAAGATATTCTCTCTTCCTTTACCTCTTTAAAATACATACATACACACATGCATACACACATGCATACATACATATATACATACTTCCTTCCATTCTTTGATCATTTTAAGGACATTCTTTTTGATGAATACTGGTCATTCAAATTATTCTCTTAAATTCTTTCATTTTTTTCATTTGAGACGACTGTTTCAGGATACTGATTTCTTCCTAACTCTTTCTCATATCCTTCTAGGCTATACAATGTTGCTCCTAGCGTTTGCCCCATTCTAGCAGGTTGGTATAGTTCAGGGATCAGCCTCTTCAAGTGTGTCACAGTCTGCTGTCAATAACTGAGTCATTCCTCACAACACTGAATCCTGCTGAAATTGCTGTGATTCCATTATCCTGCTTTCCTGTGAGAACAGAATGTATAGGCAGGGTAAAAAAAGGAAAGTGGGATAATTATGCTTTCATTACATAAGTCACGTCTCTTATTCTAATTTTAACCCTATTCAGCTCAACAATGACCCTTTGATAAGTCTAGATGGTTGTGCGAATTTTGCAGAAATGTGCAGAAAGCAAGTGTGTGAAAGGAAAGTGTCATGCAATCACAAGTGCAGGTGACAGCAAGTGACAGAAATTGGAAAGAATATTTGATTGTACTTGAGCTAATGGTGATATTGATTTCATGCTCCAATAGACCCTAAAGGACAAGGCAGCGTAATGGTATTTCATTTCCATTTAACATTATGGGTGTAATACAAGTCAAGGTACTTTTGCTTTTAAATGCCTTTTTTTAAAGTTAGGTGAACCGAAGATATAGAAAAGGATCATATATAAGTCACATTTATCTGAGGTGCATGAGTGCTTCTTCACAGAAGTGCCATATAAATTCTCTGCCATTATTATTAAAAATACTTCACAAAATAACTTCTCAAACAACTTGATGCAAATTAAGAAAGTTGATGTGGATGAAAATAAATACATGCATAGTCATAAAATAACAATATAATAAGTGTAGACATTGTGGAGCTCCTTACTTTTAATAGCAATACGACTAAAATATTTATTTAGGCTATTATGCTCTGGGTACTGCAGAAAGAGTGAGAACAAAAATCATCACTCTTCTCAAGGAGCTTAAGGTCAAGAGATAGAGACAGACATTATTCAAATAATCTCTCTGCTCGCTCTCTCTCTCACACATACAAAAGGCATAATTACAAACTGAGACTGAGTAGAGTATTAAGTGGGAAAGGAGCATTGCATATGATAGTTTTTAACTAAAGAACCAGAATGGGCAAGGGTATCAGAGCAAGCTTCCCTGCAGAAAAGTTACTTGAGCCTGGCTCAGAAGGATCAGTGAGATATAAACAAGAGCGGGGAGGTTGGTGAGAACTCTCAAGGCTAGGTACCGTAGGTATAAAGGCTCTGGGGCAGGAGAAAGTGAGAAGAAAACTTTAAGATTGGAGAAGAATGAGACAGGAAGAGATAATGACACAAAGGAGACTGGCAGCGAGGCAAGAGCTCTGCAACAACGGTTATTTTGGACTTTTTCCTGGAACAATGAGGAAGAAGTAAAGTGATTTCAGCCAATTTGATGGGGGATATGACAGCATCATATTTGTGTCCAGAGAACAGAACAGCAGTCATATTCTGAAGAACACATGAGAGAGAGGCCAGAGCAGACACTAGGAGACCTGACCAGGGCATATTATAATGTTCCGGATGAGTGAAAATAGCAGCTTGAATTTGGGGGTGGGAGAGTGGGGGGTGGGGACAGGGCAGTAGATAAATAGGAAATGTATTGAAGATGTAAAATTGTCAGAAATTGAAAAGGAATAACTTTTAGGAGAGAGAAGTCAGTGTTGATAATTCCCAGGCTTTGGACTTGTGCACTTAGATTGCAGGTGGTGAAACTTGTTATTTATTTTGGGAGAGAGTATTTATAAGATCAGAATTTAGTCTTGGGACACACTGAATTTAAGATAAGACTGAAACATCCCAGAGGATTGGAAATTTTGAAGGTGGTTTGATATATAAGTCTGGTGCTCAGAGCAGGGATTTGGTCTAGTTATATACAATGATGAGTCATTATTTCATGGATGATAAGTAATAACAAGGAAAAGGATCAAATTCCCTTAGAGAGAGAGCCAAGTGAGAAGAAACAGAGCCCCCCAAAACTCTGTATTCTTGGGGTCACTTATACTGACTCTTTTGAGAATGAGTTGGGGTGACTTACAAAGTAGAGGAAAGATAGGAAAAGTGTGGTGTCATGCTTGCTTATTGGAAGAAAGTGCTTTGAGAATGAATGACCAATCAAATGCTAATGAGAAGTCAAATCTTAGAAGACTGAAAAGCACCCTTCAGATATAGAGACATGGAGATTATTAGTGTTCCTAGCATGAGACATTTTGGTGGAATAAGAAGGAGTATTAATATGAAAAATTAGAGTACCTCGATGAACACTCAAGGCAAGCTTACACTAAATATTATTACCTCCCGTACAATTACTGTAGAACAAAGATTCAGTTACATCTTGCTCAGGTGTCCATAGTTAGTGCCTGAATCAGGATTTGAATTCAAAGTCTTTCACTCAACATACTCTATATACAAACCTTCTAGGCAAGTAATAGAGATTGGTTTTTTGAATTAGGAAGAAAACAGACAAAATGGGGGAAATTACCCACATTTTTATGTTAACTACAGATCTTTAGAGAAGAATACAACCCATTCATTAATATTTCTCTTGCTCGCTTCCCCATGGGTGTCTTACAAACCGTCTCTCCGCCTGGTTGGTCCACGTATAAGTTCTATCATTCCTCTACTGGTCAACAAACCAAGGAAGATAAACTCTTCCAGCCTGAAATCATGTGAAACTTGAGGAGAACAACTGAGATACTTGCTTACTGGAAGAATTAGTGGTAACAACAACAAGATAGAAAAAAAAGATATTAATCCTTTAAAAAAAGAAAATAATCACCTGAAAAAAAAATTACAGAAGAACCTACCCCCGATTAGCAGGCCTCAGTTTACTCATTTTTCCATGTTTTGTAGTTGGCCAAATTCCAACCAGTTTCCGTCCTGTAAAGAGCATTTGTACAGACCTCGCTGATGTCATTTATATTCTTGGCATCATGATTCACAAAGACAATCCAAAAGAGATGGAAATATCTAAGAATTATTTATATCTTTTTGCAACTCCAGAACAAGTATGTCTTATGGGAACTACTATTTGCTGAATAAGTAAACTTTCAATGTCTATTCTAATAATACTATTATTGAAAAAATCTGTACGCTACATTTCAATAATAATATCTAAGGGTGGAGTAGTGCTTCATATTTGACAAAGTACTTTCATATACACTTTAGTTATGAGTAACATTTGTCCAGCCACTTGTAGCGAAATTTCACATTGTCTAATGGAAACCTCATAACAACTATGTGATGTGGCTATTAGTATCTCTGTTTTGCTGATAAAGAAATTGTGACTTGGAGATCTTAAATGACTTGCTGCTTTAACTCAGCTAGCAAGTATAAAATCAGGGATGTAACTCATAACTCTTGACTAAAGGTTTAGTGCAGTTTCCATATCCAATAGCTGCCTAAGAGAATTCTCGTTTATATTAATTATTTCAGTAGATAGGGCTTCATTTTTTTCCAATATTTTTCACGATTTAGTTAAATGAGAGTAGATGTCTCATGTGTCTTATGGAGCTCCCAAAACACAGGCAATTCACGTATTTATTATTATATGCTACTACATTCACTTTATGCAGCAGATGTTGCTAATTTTACAAGCACCATACACTTAGCACATCTCTTCCAGAGCTGCTCAGCATCCTGGTTGGAAATCTGTTCGCAGGTATAGTCTACATACATATTGATAGACAATAAACATCCTAGAAAGCATTTACAATTTTATTTTTAATTCCCAGTAGATACATTCTTGGTTACTACTAATATTTATAGTTAACAGTTAACACCTGCTCCTAAAATTCAAGGATTATACTGAACTTGTTACAAATGAATTAGGACAGAAATAATTGATTGCTGCATAAGATGATTTTAAAATCATATACTTGGCAACACGCAAAGACCAGAAAGTTTAAAAAAAATGTACACCACTGAAAGAGTTTTTGAAGTCTAAAAGGTCAACGTGACTTCAGCAATGAAGAGAAACAGCTTTTAAGACCAGATTTAATCAGAGCCTGGTTTTCATAAAATTTCTGAGGTTCATTTTTAGCAGCTGGGCTAAGGCCATACAATGTGTCATTGAAAATAACCATTCAAATGTCTTTAATAAACATTCTGAGAAAATGTTCTCAGAAGAATTCTGAAAGCAGAACATCACCTAATATTTAAGATATAATCTTCATCATTCACAGATTTATGGGTTTTTCTTTAAAATTTAATTTCAAAAATTCTTCCCACAAAGTACATCATCTCATAATTTCTAGCCATAAGCAAGCTTTACTATAATAGGAGTTAATTAGACTGTGATTCTCCCAAAGAAATTTTAAGTGCATTTTGGGGACAAAAGTTTTCATTTTATAAAATCAAAGGCATTTGTATCCAAAGATATTTTATTGAATTTCAGTAATAGACTGGGAATAGTTAAAAAGGGAATTAGTATTTATTGAGGGTATGCTATGATCCAATAAATGTACTAAGCACTTAAAATACAGTAGCTAATAGGTAGACTCTATTTCTAGTTTTATCAGCTTTAGGGATATGTGGATAAAACTTCCATTATTACAAAAATTACAAAAAATGAACTTGCTAAATATTTTAGTATGGATAACTTTAGAAGAACACTCAACATGATTTTCCATTTACCATCCCTACCTGTCCAAAATAAACACACACACATACACACACACACACACAATCAATTTTCTATTTTAGCTTTACAATTATATATGCATCACTTATGGAACTGGTTTGCCACCTCATTAACACTGTCTCATTGAATACTCAATGACACCCCTGAGAGTTGTGAATTTTAATCCCAATTTATAGATGGAGAAAATGAAGCTCAAATGTAATAAATGATCCTTCCACGGTCACCCATCAAGTACATTTACACTGAAAATGTGAACTCAGTATTCCACATAATTTGCCTGGTAAACACTGTAATGTATTGCTTCTGCCGGATTTTAGTAGGTTCTAGCAGTATACTCTATGAACTAATCGGCCCCTTCACTTATAGATTGGCTCCCTTCTCCTTAATGCTGAGGAATGCAGTCCTAAGGCTGCTGAATATTTAGCTCAGCTTTCTTTATCTCTCTCAAAGCTGCATTGCAAAGCTCTCTATTTCTCTTCTGCCAGTTTTTTATGCATCCCAGTTCTTTTTTTTAATTATCACCAATTTTCTAAATAGGGTAACAAAGTTTCATAAATTTAAAACATGCCAAGGAATATTCAGCAACTAGGATTCAAAATCTGGGAACAATGCTAGAAAATATATCTCTTTGTATATGTAATATTCCAGGACCTGATTTAAATATTTAGTGTTTATCCAGGAACAGAAGTATACTTCTATTTGAGTTTTTCCTATTTCATTTTTTTTTTTAGATTTTATTTACTTATTTGAGTGAAAGAGAGAGAGAGCACCAAAGTAGAATAAGAGCTAGAGGGAGAAGTGGAATCTTCATGGAGCAGAGAGCCCGATGAGGGGCTCGATCCCAGAACCCTAGGATCATGACCTGAGCCGAAGGCAGATGCGACTGACTGAGCCACCCAGGCGCCCCTGACTTTCATTATTAACTTCAGTATATGATTTTCACCTTGTGTACAAAATATTTGTCTTTGCCTATATTTTGTATTAAATACCATTGTCAATAATGTAGGAAAATATTTATATGAGTATTTTTCATATAGCACAGTATATATATATATATATATATATATATATATATATTTATCATTTATCTCAAAATCGATATAATCATAATCAATTTAAGTGCAATTTTCTCTTTTTTTTTTTCCTTGAGCCAATTCAATGGTAAATGACAGAGATAAATGCTTAGATCAGAATTACTTAATATCTGTAGTGGTTTGGTTGAAGGGATTGGAAAGTATATTTTGTACCTGCAGATGGTTTCAGAGCCAGGTGAGGTCTATGACTCCTTGGGAAATAATACAGCCCAAAGAAATTGTTGCAAAATAAGATTCTGTAAATGACCCAAGATCAGTAGGTATTAAAGTTAGGTGGAAACGTATAATGGATAAGAGGAAAAAAAAATGAAGAGTTTCAAGGAATTGTGGTATACAGCCTCTGAGATGACCCCCATTTATCCCTGCTTCCTATACCCACATCTTTGTGTAGTCTCTTCCTGTCTTGTGTGAGTAGGACCTGTGACTATCTTCTGATAGAATACAGCAAAGGTGATAGGATGTCACTTTAATAATAACAGTACATAAGATTTCAACATCTCTATTGCTAGAAATGCTCTCTCTCACTGGTTTTGACGAAGTAAGTGGCCTTGTTGGAGAATCTACAAGACAATGTAGCAGGGATGACCTCTGGCCAACAACTGGCTAGAAAATGAGGGCAGACTCTGGTTGATAGCCATCAAAGAACTGGGGCCTCACTTCAAAAGTCCACGAGATAATGGATCTGTCATGATCTACATTAGCTTGTAAGCATTCTCTCCCCAGTAGACCCTCGAGATTAGACTGCAGCAGGCACACTGACTGCACCTTTCAGATGAGATCCTGAAGCTGAAAACTCACCAAAGCCATGTCCAGATTTCTGATCAACAAAAACTGTGAGATAATTAACATGTTTCAGGGCACCTGGTTGGCTCAGTGGTTAAGCATCTGTCTTCGGCTCAGGTCATGATCTTGGGGTCCTGGGATCAAGCTCCGCCTCACGCTCCCTGCTCAGGGGGGAGGTCTTGCTTCTACCTCTGCCTCTCTCCCTCCATTCCCTGCTTGTGCTCTCTGCTCTCTCTCGAATAAATAAAGAAAATATTTTTTAAAAAAGATAACAAACATGTTTTGTTTTAATCCACTCATTTGTGGTAATTTGTTACAGAGTAATAGGTCATTAAAATGAAGAGTGAGTATTAGTGGGAGAAAAACAATGACATCCTTGGGAAAGCCTATCAGACCTGCCATCCTAGGCAATAGGCAGATCTTATCTCCTCTACTTTGGGATTTGCAGTTGACCCACAAATACTCCTATAGCTAATGGGCATCCTATAGCTAATGGCAATCTGGGTTCTGAGCATAATCTGGATATTTGAGATAAATATCAATATTTTGTATTACGATTAGGTTTCACTGTATATACCAAACATGCCAAATAACTTGGCTCAAACACACAGAGTTAAACATTCTTGCAAAACAAATGTAGATATTGAGGGAGGAGTCAAAATGGTGGAGAAGTAGCAAGCTGAGACTACATCAGGTAGCAGGAGATCAGCTAGATAGCTTATCAAACCATTGCGAACACCTACAAATCCAACGGGAGATCGAAGAGAGGAAGAACAGCAATTCTGGAAACAGAAAATCGACCACTTTCTGAAAGGTAGGACTGGCGGAGAAGTGAATTGAAAGCGACGAGAGGATAGACCGCAGGGGAGGGGCCAGCTCCCGGCAAGCGGTGGAGCAACGGAGCACTAAATCAGGACTTTTAAAAGTCTGCTCCACGGAGGGACTCCAGAGGCTAAACTGGGGTGAAGCCCACGCGGGGTCAGCGTGGCCCCAGGTCCCGCAGGGTCACAGAAGGATCGGGAGTGTCTGAGTGTCGCAGAGCTACCGGGTATTGGAGCGGGGAAGCCGGCTACAGAGACAGAGCCGAGGAGTGAGCTCTCAGCTCGGGGTTACCTTGAACCGGTCACAGGCTGGGTGAGCTCGGAGCGCGGCCAGAGGCCTTGGAGACAGAAGTGACTGGGGCTTTTCTCTGAGGGTGCACTGAGGAGTGGGGCCCTGAACTCTCAGCTCCTCCAGGCCGGAGATTGGGAGGCCGCCATTTTCATTCCCGTCCTCCGGAACTCTACGGAAAGCGCTCAGGGAACAAAAGCTCCCGAAAGCGAAACCGAGCGGATTACTTAGCCCCGCCTCTGGTAAGGGTGGCGCAGCTCTGCCTCTGGCAAAGACACTTGAGAATCACTACAACAGGCCCCGCCCCCAGAAGATCAACAAGAAATACACCCAAGACCAAGTTCACGTACCAAGGAGAGTAGCAGAATTCCAGAGGAGGAGAAAGCAAAGCACGGAATTCATGGCTTTCTCCCAATGATTCTTTAGTCTTGCAGTTAATTTAATTTTTTCTTTATTTTTATTTTTTTTCTTTTTCTGCTAATTTTTTTTTAACTTTTACCCTTTTCGTTTTTTAACATTTTTAAACTAGTTTAACTTAACAATACCTTTCCAACCTTTTGAACCTTCATTATTATAATCATATTTTATCCTTCATAGTATTTAACTTTATTTTTTGTATTCACATAAGGGTTTTTTCTTCTAAAAAATTTGGGGTACAACTTCCTCTAGTGGATCAAAATATACCCTAAATCTAGCTCCGGGCTTGTTCTACTCTCCAGGCTGAGCAAATTCTCTCCACTTTCTTTTTCTTTATTCTCCCAACCAACTTACTTTATCAACTCCTTTTTTTAGAAATTAGAAAAAAAAAATTTGTTTTTCATCTTTATAGGCATATTCCATCCCTTCATTGTGTTTACCTTTATATACATTTTTTATTCTTTATAATTTTGGGAGGTACTTTCTTCTAAGAGACCAAAATACCCCACAATTAAGTGGGTGACCCTGTTCTAGTCACCAGTCTAATATATATATATTTTTTTCTTTTTTATATTTTTCTTTATTTGTTTTCTTCTATTAATTTTTTTTTTCAGAACTTCTTTTTAACCCTTTCTCCCCACCGAAGATTTGAGGTCTCTTCTGATTTGGTTAAAGGGCATTTTCCTGGAGTCTTTGCCACCCTTTTAGTATTTTATTTGCTCCTTCATATACTTTTATCTGGAAAAAATGACAAGGCAGAAAAACTCACCACAAAAAAAAAAAAAAAAAAAAAAAAAAAAAAAAAAAAAAAAAAAAAAAAAAAAAAAAAAAACAAAAAAAAAAACACAAAAAAAAAAAAAAAAAAAAAAAAAAAAAAAAAAAAAAAAA
>PISX010011471.1:0-42699 GCA_004024625.1 Mellivora capensis
TGGACGGGACTGGAAGAGATTATGCTGAGTGAAATAAGTCAAGCAGAGAGAGTCAATTATCATATGGTTTCACTTATTTGCGGAGCATAACAAACAACACGGAGGACATGGGGAGATGGAGAGGAGAAGGGAGTTGAGGGAAATTGGGGAGGAGATGAACCATGAGAGACTATGGACTCTGAAAAACAACCTGAAGGTTTTGAAGGGGCGGGGGGTGGGAGGTTGGGGGAGCCTGGTGGTGGGTATAGTGGAGGGCACGCATTGCATGGAGCACTGGGTGTGATGTAAAACTATGAATTCTGTTACGCTGAAAAGAAATAAAAAAATAAATAAAAAAACAACAACAAAAGAGAACACAGAATCCACCCTATCAAGGACACTTGATAAGTGTCCTTGATAAGGACATAGGAAATAAGCACATAAGAAAACACTATCTTATGAAGCTGGACCGTGGGAAAAAGGCCCAGCCAGGGCTGAGAGGATATTGGGCTCCTCCAACAGCCTTAGCATGACCTCGGCCAAATCCTTTCACCTCTCCAAGCCTGTTTCCCCATCTCTCTCTCTCTTTTTTTTTTTTAAGATTTTACTTATTTATTTGACAGAGAAAGATCACAAGTAGGCAGAGAGGCAGGCAGAGAGAGAGAGAGGGAAGCAGGCTCCCTGCTGAGCAGAGAGCCCGATGCGGGACTCGATCCCAGGACTCTGAGATCATGACCTGAGCTGAAGGCAGCGGCCCAACCCACTGAGCCACCCAGGCGCCCTGTTTCCCCATCTCTTAAGTGACATTGTTGTGAGAAAATATATCTCTGATGGGATGTTGAAAACCATAAAATGCTTACTTAAAATCACAGTGCATGAATTACAGACAAGGTATTGGTGTCCTTATAGAAAATTTGCCCATTTCTGAGCAGAAACTGCTTACTTGTTGTCTCTCTCACCTTTGAAAAATAGAACCCAAAAAAGGGGCGGGGGGACCTGGGTGGCTCAGTCATTAAGCGTCTGCCTTCGGCTCAGATCATGATCCCAGAGTCCTGGAATCGAGCCCGCATCAGGCTCTCTGCTTGGTGGGAAGCCTGCTTCTTCCTCTCTCTCTGCTTGTGTTCCCTCTCTTGCTGTGTCTCTCCCTGTAAAAGAAATAAATAAAATCTTTTAAAAAAAAAAAAAGAGAAAACCAAGTTGCCAGCAGCTACCCTCATTGCCAGGCTTGCCCCAATCTTCAAAACATTAGATGTGGAGGCTGAGATGGAAGAAAGTTTTGCATATCACCAAGAAGAGGGGAAAAGGATTTTACTATACACCTTCTACACAGAATGCCCCTTGGCATCGCTTCTGCCTGGGATGTGGCAAGCTTTCAGTGCTGGGGGTCCTCTGGGAGGCCAAGTAGACTCCCTCATTTCATAATAAATGACCCGGGGGAAGGAATCATGCCGGGGCCTCACCGAGCTCCAGGAGAGTAAGCTCTCTACACAATTCCCTGCCCAGTATTCATTGCTTTACTCTCCTTCCCAATCTCTGTATGGGTTTCCAAGGTTTTCCCAGGACCACAAGGGAATGTCCTAGGTGTCCTCTGTTTTGATTCCCTATTTTACAGCTTTCAAATCCCAAGTAAAGCGTTTTTCCCACCCCCCAGTTATTAGAGCTTCCTAGCAGGCCTTTTAGAAAGACACTTAAAAATCCTTTGGAAGCTTATAAACCATACACCCTGCAACCCAATAGAGACCTTCTTCCTTAACTACTTAGGGTCCATGAGTCGTCCTACCCTTGCAAACTCTGACTGGTTTTATTCCTCATATGTATCCACATAACAGATTCAATATAGCCATCTGTTATTCTTAGGACTGGGAAATGTTCAGAATCCTTATTAAAGACAGTTCATAAAAAATAACAAGATTAATTTAACCAGATGCAGAACACCTTCCATTATTAAAATAGGTACCTCTTTCACTTGTCCAGTACAGAAAAATCCAAGTCCTAGGAGGTCATCGTCAAGCAGTGTCCAAACTGGGGCAGGAGCTGGGGACCAGGCATCAGCTCACCCTCTCTCCTGCTTACTCCTCAGTCCCAGTCCCAGGCAAGCCCAGGCCACAGCCGCTGGGAATTCTCACTACCCGGGGCCTCCACCAGCTCTGGGGCCACCTCATCTCAGAAGTACAGTGCACTTGAATGTAACAATGCCTGAAATCAGTTTGCTGACTCTCTTTCAGGATTGCTGCGGGAGTCTGGGTGCAGGGGAGACGCCAGTGTCTTCAGTCGCTAGATGCATGTTCATTCAAATTCATTCAAATTTTTGTTTACGTGAATTAAAAACGGCTCCCTGCCGTAAGTAAAAGGATCCAAACCGTCAAGGAATCAGCGTGAGCAGCCCGATGTGGACAAACTCTTCCACGATGTGAATGGCTTTCTCGGCCGCGAGCCTCTTTTCAGGGCTCGCTTTCGTCTGGGGAGGAGAGCAGAGCCGGCTCTCGGGCTGTCTTTAGGGAGAAATCCTGGCTAGGTCCAGCCAGGAGAGCGAGCGCGCGGCTCGGGTTCCAGCCAGCGGGGCGCAGTGAGATAATGAATGTGAAAAGGCTCCAGGCGGGAGATTGTTATTCGTGCGGATTGCCTTCTCAGTAGCGAGCACCGGGATGGGGGCGTGGGATGCATCTTCAAACAAGAGGATTCATTCCTACTTTGAGTTTTCCAGCTAGAAAAAGTGCGCTTTTTCTAGAAAAATCTCGCTTTCAGCCATGTATTTCTTTCCCTTAAAGGTCTCTAAATGTTGAGGTTCCTCACGGAATGCACCCCCAGTCCCCACCCCCTGTGTCCGACCCTCTCCCCGGGGGCAGGAGGGCTGCTGTGGCCAGACGGTGGCGTTCCCAGACAGTGCAACCCCCCCCCCGCCCCGCCCGCAACAAGAAGACCAGTCTGGGACAAGTGTTTGAAGGTATTCTCCACAGGAGCCGCCGTAACTTTGAGTAGCAGGTAGAATCCATTCCCACGACCAAGGTTGTGGAGGAAGCGAGGACAGAATCTTATCCTTTTAGTTCAGCTCCCGCCTTTTCGGATTTCCCGTGGCCCGCGCGCTTCACGAACCTGGGCGCACCACAGGGAACCGTGACGCCTCCAGAGGGAGATGTACGGGGCTAGGGGAGGCCCGACCGAATGAGGTGGAAATGAGACCCCTGACAGGTGGTGGACGGAGACGAGTTGTACGCCTGGGACGGGGACAGAAGCGCTGGTCTCCCGCAGTCTTCTTGGCCATGGTGCCCGGCACCTGCGCGGGGGTTCCGTTGCTGCAACGCAGCTCCCCGGAGCTGCTCGACAACCCAGTTCTACCCAGTAGAGTGTGCGGAGCAACTCCAGAGGAGACAAGAGCCGAAACTATCGCCCAGGGTTTCTTAGAGGAGCGGCGGCCCAAGAAAAGGGCTCTCTTGCCCCCCTTTACTTTTCCCCAAAGCAAAATCTGAGCTCCCGAAGCCAGGGCGCTCGGCAGCGGGAAAGGGGATCAGCTCCCGCTCTCGATTGCCCCGAAGATTGGGACAAATAGCCGCCAGCTACCTCCCCTCGCATGCACATTGCAGACTCACTCCCAGCTCCCAGAGTCAGGTGCAGGGGACATCTCCCTCGGTAGAGCGTAAGTCCGGGATCGACTGAACCGTCACTCGTTGCTGCCGCTAAGAGAGCCAACCGGCTCCTGGCAGGCAGTGGAGGAGAGACAAATTTCCTAGAGACTGGTCACCCAGACTGAGGATGGAAGTTCTGGGAAGCTGTCCCCTGGTCCCTCACGAGATGCAGAAGGTTCTGAAGGGGCAAGACCTGGAGTGGAATGAACCTTTCAGGGGGACCGGAGGGGCGCATATCTAAGGTTCAAGGGCCACTGGCTCCCCCTCACACTCTGTTGCGGGGCCACAGACTGGGGTGGGTTGGAACTGGACCCCAAGAGGGACCCCATGCCCCTGCCCCTGCCCTGCATTTTACATCGCTTTGCTGGTTGTTTGCATTGGAAAGGGAGGGAGAAGAACTTGCTAGAAACAGATGCGCAGTGGCCGGGGGCGGGGAGGTTGATTCTGAGCTTGTCACGACGCAAGGTACCTAGGGGATGGGGAGGGGTGGCTAGAGGGGAAGCACAAACAAGGCAGTCGGAAGCAAGACGACACCTCGATGTGGATTTGTCCAAAAAGAGTTGGAGACCAAAGCGGGGGTGTTCACGGAGCTCTGATTGGTCGGGGGGAGGGATTTGGGGTGGGGCTAGCCGCCTCTTGAGGCTTTAAAAGCTCATCGGAGAGGGGCGGGATGCTGTCATTCGCTCTCTGGTTCTCGGAGGGGAAGCAGCTTTTCAGAAGCTCCAGGCTCCCGGTGACAGAGCAGGTGTTCTTGCTGGGAGACCGGCTGGGAGATCCTAACGGTCTCCAGCAGCAACATGGGGCCTACCCGGGCAGTTCCCACCCCATACGGCTGCATTGGCTGTAGGCTGCCACAGCCAGACTACCCCCCAGCTCTAATCATCTTTATGTTCTGCGCAATGGTTATCACCATCGTCGTAGACCTGATCGGCAACTCCATGGTCATCCTGGCTGTGACAAAGAACAAGAAGCTTCGAAATTCTGGTAAGCCACCTTTCCTTCTTCCTACCCAGCTTTCAGCCACTTGCCACCCCTAGGGCATGAGTTCTGGCACCTGAAATAGGGAACCCTTGGACAGTGCCCTCACAGTGAACTTCCCTACCCCCAAATTCCTTGCGAACCTGGGCGGTGATGTTATGCGGAGGCCCCCTTAAGTTAGAGCTTCTCAAGGCTGAGGGAGCTCAGGAAATTAGATTTTGGCGTCCAAGTGCAAAGCCCGGGTTCCCGCGGAGCGCGGCAGACCGCGGAGTCCTGCCCCGTCGGAGACCTGACGCAGAGGGAGCCGGCACCCGAGCCGAGAGTGCGGCCACCAGTCTGGGGACAGGACACCCAGACGCAGAGGTGACCGCGCCCAGGCGGTGCGGGTCGAAGGGAACCGCGGGGTTGCGACCTGCTGGGGAAAGTTAAGTTCGCGGCGGCGGCTGCGGCGGCGCTTACAGGAGCGCAGCGCAGCAGCCGCTCCCTAAAGCCAGCTGAGCCCCCGCTGCTGCGGCCCTGGGGCTCCCGGGCGGTTCCAGGGCGGCCGCCCGGCAGCGGAGCATAGACCCTAGCGTCTGAGTGTGGAGCAAGGTGGTCTGAGCCCCCCGGAGCCGAGCTCCGTCCGCCCGCCCCAGGGCGCAAGGCGGAGTGAGCCGAGCGGCGGTCTGCGCGCAGCAGGCGGTGGCAGCGACGGCAGTGGCGGCGGAGATCGCGAAATCCGTAAGCCGGGGATTGGGGGTCCCAGGGCGGGGTGGAGGAGACCCCGGAGCTTGGAGTCCGGCGGGGATGGGGGTAGAAGACGGCAGAGCAGGGCGAGGATGGCGGGTGAGTCGCGGGAGAGCTCAGAGTGGGTGGGCGACACGCGGAGAGACTGCAAAGTGCGGGGAGCTGGGACGGGTCGAGGAGCTGGGACCAGGAGCGAGGCGAGCGAGAATCCCCTCGCTACCAGCCAGTGGCGAGGGGCGGGGCCCGCTGCGATCGCGGCTGGGGCAGGCGCGGGAGGCGGCTGGGCTCGGGGACCTGTGCCGGGGGTGGGGGGGGCGGGCCCTGCAAAGCCCTAAGCTCCTTTTGCACGTTGGGCGGGAGAGGGCCGAGAAGGGGAGGGGAGGGGCGAAGGGGCCCGAATTCCGCGCTAGGGTCCCTGGAGGGAGGGGGCGGCGCCCGGGATCTCTGCTGCTGGGGTCTCGGTCGGCTGGGGCCGGGTGGGGGGTAGAAGGGGGGAGAGGAGGCCGGCGGGGGGTGGGGAGAGGGTTCGGTACCCGCAGGACCGGTCGGGCGGGGCTCTGGGAAGAGGAGTCAGCCAGTCTCTGGGGGATTGCTTTTCGGGGATGAGGAATCACAACTACCATACAAGTTTCAAAATGCACTGACGGGCACACAGTCATTAAAAGTTTTCTTTTAAACTGTGGTGGGCGTGTCTGATTTCTTTTTGGTCCCCTGGAGACGTGGGGCCGCACGCTTGGACCTCACCTTCGCTCCAGCTGTGCGGTCCCCAAGGAACCGCGGAGCACCGGGGACCACCTGCGAAGCCCATTTTCTTTCTTTACTTTTCTTCTTCTTTTTCCTTTTTTCCTTCTCCTTTCTTTTCTTCTATAATTCAAATAAAGGTTTTTATGGTTGTTGTGGTCTTGTTTTTAAGGCTTTTCCCTCTGTCTTTTCCACTTTTCTTCTCTCAATTCATTTCTTTGAGAGAAAACCCTAGAAAGAACCTCCTGGTAGAAAGCGCTGAGGCCGCGCCTTGGCAGTGTCGGCAGGAGGGCAGAGGGAACCATTCCTTTGCCGTTTTAAAAAGTGCTCATTTTCTCCTAGTTCAAGAGAAACTGCAATATTTTGCCGAACCAATGCTAATTAGCATCGAGGCGTTTCCAAAAAAAAGAGGGTTCTGCGCCTGGATTTGGCCTCTTCCTCCTTTTTTTGGGAAAGGTTTTGCAAAAACGTTCCTACCACTGCCCTACAAAACAGGAGTGGCGGCCGAGCAACCCCCCCCCCCCCCCCCCCCCCCCCCCCCCTTCCTGTTTAGCCACAGGCTCCAGTAAAGTTCAGCGCCGGGCCAGGAGCTCTTACACCGGGAGCAGAACGTGCGGGTGCGCGATTCTGCGCTGGACCCGCTGGAAGCCGGCACCTCTGCTAATCCTTGCAGGAATTTTCCTGATTGCTTTTCACCCTACGCACTGTTTTTGGTTTCATACTAAATTTTACAGGGTCTCCCCACCCCCCCCTTCCCCTCAGTTTTCACTCTTAGCGTACCTCGGTAATGGTAAGTACTTACTGGGCTTTTTCATAGATTATTGTCTGATGCCGTTTTCTTAAGGAGACGACGGCCTCTAGTGCCCTTTCCTACTGTTCTCTTAGACGTGTTAGCGTTGTAAACGCAATGCTGGCCTAGAGGAAGCAGAAGGCTCATTCATTTTTTTCGAGGTGTGTGTGGGGGCGTTGGTGGTTAGGCTCCCTGACATTCCTTCAATCTCTTCCCTTCCCCCCACACCTCTAGCCTACTTTCTACCCACAGCTTTATCAAGATCGCCTCTACGCCCCTCCCTTTTCTCTCCCTAGCCCCCTGTAGGGAAAAAAGTTTGCATTTTGTTTTTGCTCAAAATGGTGGCAGCCTGTTCGTGTGTGAGTATGAAGGGCTCCGCAAAGGGCTTAGGTGTGTACTGCTTTCTGACAGAAGTTCACTTTTTTCTCAAAGCAGACATGACATTGTTTGAAAGGAAAAAAGTTGCACAAAAGATAGGTTCCCCCCAAACTAGTTGTGCATCAGAATAATGCTTGTATATGAAATTAAAAACTCAAGAATATTTCTCTAAAATAATTCTAGAATTCTAAATTGTCACCACTTCAGCTGGTCTTTTCCCCAGTTTCAGTTTATAGATTTCCATACTTAACCATTTATTTTTCTCTGTTTTTCTCCCCTTTCTTCCCGGGTATATTTTTCAGGCAACATCTTCGTCGTTAGCCTCTCTGTGGCCGACTTGTTGGTAGCCATCTACCCCTACCCTCTGATGCTGCATGCCATGGCCATTGGGGGCTGGGATCTGAGCCAGTTGCAATGCCAGATGGTTGGATTCATCACAGGGCTGAGCGTGGTCGGTTCTATCTTCAACATCGTGGCCATTGCCATCAACCGTTACTGCTACATCTGTCACAGCCTCCAGTACGAGCGGATCTTCAGTGTGCGCAATACCTGCATCTTCCTGGTCATCACCTGGATCATGACCGTCCTGGCTGTCCTGCCCAACATGTATATCGGCACCATTGAGTATGATCCTCGCACCTACACCTGCATCTTCAACTATCTGAACAACCCTGTCTTCGCTGTGACCATCGTCGGCATCCACTTCGTCCTCCCTCTGCTCATCGTGGGTTTCTGCTACGTGAGGATCTGGACCAAAGTGCTGGCAGCCCGTAACCCAGCTGGGCAGAATCCTGACAACCAGCTTGCTGAGGTTCGCAATTTTCTAACCATGTTTGTGATCTTCCTCCTCTTTGCAGTGTGCTGGTGTCCTATCAATGTGCTCACTGTCTTGGTGGCTGTCAGTCCGAAGGAGATGGCAGGCAAGATCCCCAACTGGCTTTATCTTGCAGCCTACTTCATAGCCTACTTCAACAGCTGCCTCAACGCTGTGATCTACGGGCTCCTCAATGAGAATTTCCGAAGAGAATACTGGACCATCTTCCATGCTATGCGGCACCCGATCCTGTTCCTCTCTGGCCTCATCACTGATGTTCGTGAGACTCGGGAGGCCCGTGCCCTGGCCCGTGCCCGAGCCCGCGCCCGAGACCAAGCCCGTGAACAAGCCCATGAACAAGATTGTGCCCGTGCCAGTCCTGCTGTAGAGGAAATGCTGATGAGTGCCCGGAATGTTCCACTACCTGGTGATGCTGCAGCCGGTCAACCTGAACGTGCCTCTGGCCATCCCAAACTGGCTCCTGAGCACTCCAGGTCTGCCTCTGCCTACCGCAAGTCTGTCTCTGGCCACCATAAATCTGTCTTTAGTCACTCCAAGCCGGCTTCTGGTCACTCCAAGTCTGCGTCTGGTCACCCCAAGTCTGCCACTGTCTATCCTAAGCCTGCCTCTGTCCACTTCAAGGGTGACTCTGTCCATTTCAAGTCTGCCTCCAGCCCCCCGAAACCTGCCACTGGCCACCATGTTCCTGCCAGCAGCCACTCCGAGGCTGCCTTCAGCCCTGCCACCAGCCACCCTAGACCCACAGCTGGCTACATCAAGCCTGCCACCAGCCACCTTGAGCCCACCACTGCTGATAACACTGAGCCTGCGACCACTAGCCAGCCCCAACCAGTGATCGCCAGCCACCCGGAGCCTGCCGCTGCTGACCACCCTGAGCTTACTGCCTCCTGTCACCCTGAGACCACCGCTACCGGCCACTTTGAGTGCGACATCACTGACCTCCCTGAGCCTGTCTGCAGCCCTGCCAGTGGTTCCCCCGAGTCTGCTGCCAGCCTACTGGAGCTTGCAGCCGCCGCTGCCGCCAACCTTCCTGACCCCACTGTGACCACCACTACCACCAATGATCACCATAAGATTGTGGTTACTGATGTTGAAGTTGATTCTGATGAAATGGCTGTGTGAAAAGTGCTCTTAGGTGTGGCCAAATAGTGACCCACTTTCAAGTTTATATAGCATATGTAATCCAAAGTGAGATAACTTAAGGCACCTACACACAGACACACAGACACGGACTCACAGACATAGTGTAAGCTACATCCACCTTGTAGACATACTCCTTTACGTAACATACTCTGAAAAAGTGTGTGTGTGTGTGTGTGCGTGCGTGCGCACACGCGCACATGTGCACGCTTGCTATTTTAGAGATCAAGTTTCCCCTAAGTTTGACATCTGTTATTCTGAGACTCCCTTTCTTCCTGTAGTTGACCTTGAGCCAACAGTGATCCTTGAAATTTTAGACCTTGATTTTTCCTCACTCCCGTGTCCCCCTTTCTTCCTTCACCTCATTTCCTTCTCCTTTTTCCTGCTTTCTTCTCTCATCCCCCCAGGGGTGGGGGAGGAGTGCTTCTGTAAGTAAATGTGACTGCAAAGCTTTATGTTTTGAAGTGTGTAATTCTATATTGTACTTTTAATGGCAGTCAGAAAGGTAGTTTTGATAAAGTACAAGTACTTGAAACAGTTTCTTTTCTAAATTTCAGCAACAAGATATAACCCATATCTGAAGAACGCAATTTGATAAGCTCTTATTAAAGTACATTTTTATGCCTATGAGTTCAAATGGCAAAAGGGAAGATATGGCCAAACCAAATTATTTCTAATTTATGAAAATTCAAACATTGTTGCTGATTTTTATAGTCAAATATGAATGCAAATGATGAGATGTTTTTACCTTGTAGTCACTTACCTTTTTAAGCATTCACCAGAATTTTCTTTCATTTAGTTCCAGAGAAACAAATCCATTCATAAACTAGTTTCTTCTCCTAAAATCTAAATTTGTAGTCACTAGGATCAATTATAGTCATGTATTTAATATTATAATTCATACCTACTCTTTACCTCAGAGATTTTTTTAGACAGCCTGGTATTTCTACATAATCAATTTTTACATTTTCCTTTTTCATTCAGAAGGGAATTCAAGGTAATAGTTGAAGGCTTTCTATCCTGCCTTGTCCCTCGGCCTCCCAGCTGGGGAGGGAGGCAGGAGGAAAAGATGCCACACCAGCCAGTCCCATTACCTTTGGCTGAGGTTCTGTCATCCACAACATTAAGTTGTACATGTCTTGTATCAGCACACCCGACAGCCCAGGAAATGACTTTTGTCTAGAATTGAAGAAAAAATTGTTTAATACAAATTTCAACTATTGATTCAAACTAACACATAAAGTTAAGTTTATAAAAGCTTGTAAGGATAAGTGGAAATGTATTATACTGCCTTAATTTGATTCTGTACTTGTGGTAGCAATTAAATAAAAGTGTTTTTGTGGCTTTGGTGTGTGATTTGTTAATAAATTCACTTCCTCCACTAGATTCCTTGTGGGGAGGGCTAGGAGGTGGGTGGAAAAGCATTGACCTTGGATCAGAAGACCTGGGTACAAGTTCTATCCTTTCTATGAGCTTGCTATATTCCACAGCAAGTCAAATGACCACTCTTCCCCCAGTTTCTTGGCTTGGCAAACTGTGGTCAGGTTGGGGTGGAGGTTTGGTGTGTGTGGTGACAATGGATGATCTGACCTGCCTGTTCTTAGACTTCTGGGCCTTGTCTGCCATGGCTTCTGAAAACAGATTTTTTTTTTTACACCCATGGAAGGCATGAAGCCAGGCTCCAATAATGTCACAACCCCAGAGGCTGCTGGGACCAAGAAACAGAGCTCAAGAACCTGTGAGGGGAGGCACAGAAGTGGGACACAGGAGGACAGGTGGTTTCCTTTCTGGCTGCAAGATGGGTGACAAGACCCCAGCCACTGGGCAAGGTTCCCTGACCTCAGGAACACAGTCTCAAAAGAATCTCTAATGACAAGGAAATGTCCCAAATAAAGTGCTCTGTAAAAATAAAAGTGGATTCAAAATAATACACCATAGGATATCAACTTTGTTTAGAAAATATGTACACTTAAACATGTGTATATACATACACACAGTTATATACGTGTAGTTGTTCTATCCAGGTTTAGTCAGACTGTGAGTATAAACTGAGGTCATCTTAAAAACATCTAAAATCTTAAATAAATTTTCATGCCCAAATTACAGTGGTTTGAGCCCCATCAGAATGACTGCTGGACCTCAGGCTGACTCCCTGTGCAAAATTTTTGCCAATATTCCTGGAAACCTTACTACTATTCTCCAGAGTGCTCAAAGGGGTACAGGCTTCTGAAAGGAAAACGGAGGAAAGAGAAAGCTCTCCACACTTTTTACAACTTTGTCCCACACTCTACTTTGAAGTGCCTGAAGAAACACTGCTTACCCCCAAAGTCTCACAGAGTCTCATGAAGAGGCTGCTGTGGACACTCTGCTCACCTGCCCATAGGCCTTACTTCCACCCCTAAAATCCCCCTCCACCACAAGAACAAGCTGTAGGTTAAGCACAGAGCTAGGAGAGTTTTCTCTCTGCCCCTCCCTCCTTTATCCTGTCCCTCTCCTTTCCCAAAAGTCAAGAAGCCTCTGATTTACCACAGCCATTGTGACTGTTTAAATAACAGTTTCCTCCAGTTTCTACTTTTTTCCTCTTTAATGGAAATGAAATGTGCATACTGTAAAGTGACAGCTTGGCAAATTTTTATGTATGTATACATCTGTGTAAATACCACTCTGAGGAAGATATAGATAGTCTTCTAGAAGGCTCCATTTTGCCTTCTTTAAGTCAATACTTCATCCAAAAGCAGCCATTATCTTGACCTTTATCTCCACACATTATCTTTTCTAGGACTTCATATAAAAAGTATATATTCTATTGTATACAGTTTCTTATTTTTTCTAATTGTGATAAAATATATATAACATAAAATTAACCATTTAATCATTTTTAAGTATATAATTCAGGGCATTAAGTACATTCACAGCATTGTGTGACTATCACCCATCACCTGAAACATAAACTGTGCAGCCATTAAATAATAATTCCCTATTAACCCCTCTCCAACTCCTGGTGACCTCTAGTCTACTTTCTGTCTCTATGAATTTGCCTATTCTAGGAATCTCATATAGATGAAATCACACAATATTTGTCCTTTTGCATCTGGCTTCTTTCACTGAATATAATGTCTTCAAGGTTCAGCAATATTGTAGCAGGCATCAGTGCTTCATTTTTATGGCTGAATAATATTCCATTGTATGGATACATCACACTTTGTTAGTTCATTCATCCATTGGCGGACTGTTTCCACTTTTTGGCTATTGTGAATAGTGTTGCTGTGAACGTTGATTTTCAAGTATTTGTTTAATTTCCTGCTTTCAATTATTTGGGATATATATCTAGGAATAGAATTCATGAATCATATATTAGTCTGGCTTCTTTTGCTCCATATTATGTCTTTGAAATTCATTCACGTTTATATTATAGTACTGAAATTCATTGAATCACGTATGATTTTTGTATGTGTCAGTAGTTTGAGTATTTTTTTGTTTCATTTTTATATTAGTAATCTATAGGATGCATATACCACAATTTATTTAGTGATTTTATAGATGGACTGTTGATGAACATTTGGGTTGTTTCCAATTTGGGGCTATTATAAAAAGTGTTCCTATCAACATTTTTATACATGTCAATTTTATTTTATATTAAGATACAATTTTACATAGAGTGAATTACACAAATCTTCAGTGTAGAGCTCAATGAATTTTTAAGTATGTTTGCATCTGTGTAACCACACAGAAATCAAGATATAAAACATTTCTAGCATTTAGAGGGTGCCATTATGCCAAATTAATTTTGCTGGCTCTTCAACTCCATTTAAATGGCAGCATTAGTATGTTCTCTTTGTATCTGGCTTTTCTGCTTACAAATTTGCCTGTGATAATTATGCATTGCTTTTGGTAGAAGTATGCTCTTTATTATTGCTGTGTATGATTCCATCATATTGAATATAACAATTTTTTAAATCCATCCTACTACAGATGAATATTTGGGCTATTTTTTTGGGTTGGGGCTGCTACGAAGAAAGCTATTATGAACATTCTTGTACATGTCTTTTGGTACACATATGGATTCATTGCTCTTGGTAATATACCTAGGTTTGGAATTGCTGAGTCATGATTGTATGTGTATTTAGTTTTAGTACACACTGCCAAATATTTTTCTAAAGGATTTGACCCAATTTATATTGGCACCAGCAATGTATATGTTTCAACTGCTCTGAATTCTTGCCAACATTCATTAATCTCAGCCTTTTAATTATAGTTATTCTAGTGTCTAGGGCTATACCATTATATTTTCAATTTGCATTTTTTTAATGATTAATAATGTTGACCATCTTTCACATGATCATTGATGTGATCATGTATCTTCTTTAGTGAAGGGTGTGAACAAACATTTTGGCTATTTTAAATTTGAGGTTTGCGTCTTCTTATTGGCAGTAGAAGAAATTCTTTATATATTCTGGATACATATACATATACATATACATATACATATATATATATATTTCATGAATATTTTCTCTTTGTCTGTGGTTTGCCTTTTCTCTCTCTTTTAATTGTATTTTTTGAGGGACAAAGTCCTTAATATTATGAAGTCTAATTTAATTAGTTTTTCCTTTTATGACTATACATTGTGCTTAAGAAACTTGATTAATATAATGAATATTCTCCAAGTTTTTCTTTTAGTAATATTATTGTTTTGCCTTTAACATTTAAGTCTATGCTTCATCTTAAGCTATTTTTTTGTGTTTGGTGTGAGGTATCAGTCAAAGTTCAATTTTTTTTATATAGTCATGGTTCATATTTCCATTTTATCACCACCATGTATTGAAAAGACCATCCTTTGCCCCATTGAATTGCAGCGGAGACTTTGTTATGAATTAATCAAAAAATAAAAATTATCTATCATCTCTGTCATTTAGCTATTTCTTTCTAGATTGTCTAGTCTGTCTCATTAGTGTATTTGTCTACCCTTTACTAAAGCCACATTGTAGTTTTTAAATTTTAGTTAAACTATACATTATATACAATGATATGCACACATATGAAGTGTATGACTAAATGGCTGTTCACTCATATGTGCATTTTTATATCACTATCTTCCAGATGAAGATATAGAGCATTTCTATAATCCCAAAAGGTATTTTCATGCCTCAACTTAGTCAATACATCCCCCAAATTTAACCACTGTTCTAGTGTCTATCATCACAGATCAGTTTTGTCCATTTTTAAATTTCTTTAAAAGGAATAACACAATATGTATGCTTTGCTAAGGGAAAGGAATGGAATTAGGGAAAGTTAAAGAACCACGAAACCTCACAGCTCTTAATAAGATTCAGTCATTTTTCTGGAATAAACTCTCCTTGGATTGTTCTAGGACTTAGGTTAACTTCCTGAGTTCTGAAAAAGTTGATTTTTGAGCCTTTTTGTGACGTTCTTGCTTTTATGGAGAAACACATTTTTGGAATCCCTTACACTGTCATTCTAATACCCTCCTCCACTTTAATTTTTTTCACTTGGGTATTAATGTCATAGAAATCACTCCACATCAGTTCATGAAGAGCTTCTTCATTCTTTTTTATGCATCATTTATTCAAGCACTCTCCAATGTGTGGACATGTAGGTTGCTTCCAATACTTTGCAGTTGCAAACGATGCTGCAGGAACATTCTTGTGCATATGTATTTTTGGATTGTTTTAAGTTCATCTTCAAGAATAGGTTCTCAAAATCGAAATTTCTGTGTTGGAAAGTTCTTTTTTTTTTTTTTTTACTTCTATTATTGGTGAAAAATTTTTAATGTCAAGGAAAGTTCTATTAGGTGTTACCAATTGCCCTCTGGAAGTGCTGTACTGATTTGCATTCTCAGCAGCAATGTATGAGCACGTGTGATTCCCCACAGACTTATCAACAGATTCTGTTGTCATAATCCTTAGTTTTGCCTGTCTGCTAGGTAACAAGTGGTATCTCAGTATACTTTCATCAACAGCTCTCTAATATGTACTGAGTTTGAATATTTTTCACATGTTTAAGGGGAATTTTTATGTTCTTTTTTTTTAAGATTTTATTTATTTTTTTTGTCAGAGAGCGAGAGCGAGCGAGCACAGGCAGACAGAGTGGCAGGCAGAGGCAGAGGGAGAAGCAGGCTCCTTGCCGAGCAAGGAGCCCGATGCGGGACTCGATCCCAGGACGCTGGGATCATGACCTGAGCTGAAGGCAGCCGCTTAACCAACTGAGCCACCCAGGTGTCCCCATTTTTATGTTCTTTTTCAGGGTGAATTATTATCTCTTTATGTAGTTTCCACACTTTTCTATTGGGTTTTTGGTCCTTTGTCCCTCAATTTTACAAAACTTCAAATGGTTATTTTTATAGAGTTGTTAATCACAAGTAATGCCTGAGCTTTGATATTTTTTCTTGTGCAAATATTTCAGGTCAAATTAGGTGCCTGGGTGGCTCAGTGGGTTAAGCCTCTGCCTTCAGCTCAGGTCATGATCCCAGGGTCCTGGGATCGAGCCCAGGAACAGGCTCTCTGCTCAGCAGGGAGCCTGTTTCCCCCTCTCTCTCTGCCTGCCTCTCTGCCTACTTCTGGTCTCTGTCTGTCAAATAAATAAATAAAATCTTTAAACAAAATTAAGTGCCTTTTTCAGTGGTTATGATTCACTGTGATTAAATTCAAATTGTTGGAGCATCTCATTAATCAACTGCAGAAGTTCCAGAAAAGGTTCAATAAACGGAGTAATTTTCTTTTTTTAAAAATTTTTTTCTTTTTTTTTAAGATTTTTTTAAAGATTTTATTTATTTATTTGACAGACAGAGATTACAAGTAGGCAAGAGAGGCAGGCAGAGAGAGAGGAGGAAGCAGGCTCTCCGAGGAGCAGAGAGCCCGATGTGGGGCTCGATCCCAGGACCCTGGGATCATGACCTGAGCCGAAAGCAGAGGCTTTAACCCACTGAGCCACCCAGGCGCCCCCGGAGTAATTTTCATTACACTCAAGCCACACAAGGACTGAATTTTTACTATTGAATGAAACTCCCATGTGGGGTTTGGAGTGGGGATGGAGGGAGTTGGCACAAAGTTTTCTAAGAAGGTGTGGAATTATGAAGCATGAGTCATTGTAAGTTTAAAAAGGTGCGGTGGAAATTAAACTAGAAGGAACTGTAACTGGGGAGCCTATAACCTTAGGAAGAATATTTTTAAAATGAGGATTAATAGTCTTGGGCAGATTAGCAGGAAAAAATAGTGAGAGGTCAAGCAAAAAATTTATCATAGATTTGATACATATTTACTGAGTATCTATTACATGTAAGACTCTCTTCTAGGCAGGTAGTCTATGGGAATTACCAAGATAAACAGGGGAGAATCCCCGACCTAATCTAAAGGCTTGAAATGAACAATGTGGCTTTTTGTTTAAGCTGCCATTTACTAAATCCCTACTATGTGATAGGCATCACTCAAGACACTTTACTTCTCTTATCTCTAATTTTCATAAAACCACTGCCAGAGGGGTGCCTGGGTGGCTCAGTGGGTTAAGCCTCTGCTTTTGGCTCAGGTCATGATCTCAGGGTCCTGTGATCGAGCCCCACATTGGGCTCTCTGCTTAGCGGGGAGCCTGCTTCCCCCCTCTCTCTGCCTGCCTCTCTGCCTACTTGTGATATATATATCTGTTTTGTTTCTTAAACTCCACATATGAGTGAAATCATATGGTATTTGTCTTTCTCTGACTGACTTCTTTCACTTAGCATTATACTCTCAGTTCCATCTGTGTCATTGCAAATGGCAAGATTTCATTCTTTTTGATGGCTGAGTAATATTCCATGGTGTGTGTGTGTGTGTGTGTATATATATATATATATATATATATATATATATATATATATATGTATACATCTTCTTTCGCCATTCATCTGTCTGTGGACAAAGTTTTAAGAGTTAATCAAATTTATTGGATTTCTTTTATTGCTTTTAGATTTTGAGTCATAATTAGAAAGCCTTTCTCTACACCTAGTTTAAAGAGGAATTTTCCTGTTTCCCTGTGGTGCTTGCATAGCTTAATTGTTTACATTTAGCTCTCTCATCCATTTGCAGTCTATTTTTTTTAAAGATTTCATTTATTTATTTGACAGAGAGAGAGAAAGAACATTAGCCAGATTGGGGGAGGGACAGAAGAAGAGGGAGAAGCAGACTCCCTGTTGAGCACAGAGACTGATGAAGGGTTTAATGCCAGGATCATGAGATCATGACTTGAGCCGAAGGCAGATGCTAACCAACTGAGCCACCCAGGCACCCTGAGTCTACATTTTTTCTTTTTTTGTCTGTGCTGTGAGATGTGGATGTAATTTTATCTTTTTTACTGTGAAATTATCTGGGTCTTTGCTTTTTTGTGGAGTAGTCCCTCTTATAGAAATTGGTACATTTAAGCTTTCTAATGCAAATGTGGTCAGTTTGGGTAACTCAGCTTTCCTTAGGAAAGTATCCATTTCTCAAGGTTTTCGAACTTGTTTGCATAAGGCCTCATATGAATTTTAAAATTTCATTTGTTTCAAAGGTAATTTTCCCATTTTCAGTTCTTATTTTGTATATCTGTTCTCCCTTTCTCCATTTCCTTTCTTGTTAAAGTTAGCTAATACTTTGTCTATAGTGTTAATATTTACAAAATCATACTTTTAGGGCGCCTAAGTGGTTCAGTGGGTTAAAGTCTCTACCTTTGTCTCAGGTCATGATCCTGCTCTCTGCTCTGCAGGGAGCCTGCTTCCTCCTCTCTCTCTGTCTGCCTCTCTGCCTACTTGTGATCTCTGTCTGTCAAATAAGTAAATAAAATCTTTTAAAAAATAGACTTTTGGGGGCCTGGGTGGCTCAGTTGGTTGAGAAACTGCCTTCAGCTCAGGTCATGATCCCGGACTTCCAGGATCGAGTCCTGCATTGGGCTCCTGGCTCCTTGGGGAGTCTGCTTCTCCCTCTGACCTTCTCCTCTCTCATGCTCTCTCTCATTCATTCTCTCTCAAATAAATAAATAAAATCCTTAAAAAAAATTTAAAAAAATCTTAAAAAAATAAAAAAAAATAAAAAAAATTAAAAAATAGTCTTTTATTTTATCCATTGTGTTTTTTAATTCTATATCTTTGTACACTATTCTTAGTGGTTTATCTCTAGATCAACCTATATCTGTATCTAGGTACATATATACGTATGTTAATATTTGTCAAGCTACATTGTATATATAGGTTTCAACCATATTGATTTACTTCCTCTTTCTATTGTAGTCGTGTCATGTATTATACTCACATACGTTGAAAACCCCATCCCTAAATGTTATAATATTTGTCTTCAACCATTAGACATATTTTAAAGAACGTGAATGACAAAAAATCTATTATATTTACCCAGATGTTAACATTCCTTTTACTTTTCTTTCATTTCTGATGTTCTAAATTTCCTTCTGGTTTTATTTCCCTTCTGTCTGAAGAAATTAATTTAGCAATTCTTTTAGAGCAGATCTGCTGGCAGCAAATTCTCTTACTTTTTCTTCATCTGTGAATGTCTTTATTTAACCTTTATCCCTGAATAATATTTTCACTGAACATAGAATTGTGGATTCAAAGTTCTTTTCTTGTAGCACACGAAAAATGTTGAGCCATGTTCTTTTGGCTTCTGTGATTTCTGCTGAGATGAAAATACGTCATTCAAATTATTACTCCTTTATAAGTAATGTGTAGTTTTTCTCATGCTACTTTCAATTTTTTTCATTTAGTTTTGAGAAGTTTGATTACGACTTGTCAAGGCATGTTTTTATTTGGGTTTATTGTGTTTAGGATTCCCTGAGCTTCTGGAATATGTAGGTTTACATCTTTAGTCAAATTTGGGGAGTTTTCAGTCAGTATATTATCAAATATTTGTTCTGCACACTTTCTCCTCTTGTTTTGTGACTCCAATGATATGAAAGTTAAAACTTTTAGTCTTGTTCCACAGGTCCCTGAGTCTCTGTTCATTTTTTTTTAAAGATTTTTATTTATTTGACAGACAGAGATCACAAATAGGCAGAGAGGCAGACAGAGAGAAAGGGGGAAGCAGGCTCCCTGCTGAGCAGAGAGCCAGACATGGGGCTCGATCCCAGGACCCTGAGATCATGACCCGAGCCGAAGGCAGAGGCTTAACCCACTGAGCCACCCAGGCGCCCCCATTTTTTAAAATTGTTTTGTTCTTTCATTCATATTGAATAATTTGTATTGATCTATCTGCAAGTTTACTAACTCTCTTCTCTATCATCTCCAATCTTTATTGAACCCATCCTGTTAAGAGTTGTTTTGTTTTTGGTGTGTATTTGTGTGTGTGTGTGTGTGTGTGTGTGTGTATGTGCGTGCGTGCGCGTGTGCGTGTGCGTGTTTGGTTGATGTGTTTTTAAATTCTACAATTTCATTTGGTTGTTCTTTATGGCATCCATTTTTTTCTGAGTCTTCTATTTTCCTACTTAATGCTAGAATGTTTGCACTTACTTTTTGGGACTTAATAATAGCGACTTTACAGATTTTTTTTAAAAATTTATTTGAAAGAGATCACAAGTAGGCAGAGAGGCAGACAGAGAGGAGGAAGCAGGCTCCCTGCCGAGCAGAGAGCCGGATGCGGGGCTAGAATCGATCCCAGGACCCTGGGATCATGACCTGAGCCAAAGGTAGAGGCTTTAACCCACTGAGCCACCCAGGTGCCCCAATAATAGCTACTTTAAATGCTTTGTCAGATAACTCTCACTTTTCATCTTGGTGTTGGCATTTTCTGACTTTCCCCATGAAAATTGGGACTTTATTAGTTGTTCATATTTTTCTTTTTTATATTCTTCATTTCCAGTGATAATAATTTTTGTGTAAATCCAAGTTTTAACTGGACATAGAGTAGGAGGCCTGTGCCTTTCATGCAATGTTGGGCCTACTTGTGTTTTCTGCTTTTAATTGATTGTAAACTACAGTTTCTACTTCTTCTCATTTCTAGTCTGAGAGAACTGTGTAATATTCCCTGTTTTCTCTTGTAGACTTATAGGGTGAGGTGCTGATCACCTCAGTGCCTGGGACTGGGTTGAAGTTTTAATAAAACTTAACTCTGGTTCATCCCCCCTCCTTGGACATGGCCCTCTTATGCTTTTAATTGAGAACCATATAGGTCTCTCTTTCCTTCATCCTAAAAGAATGAAAGATGGTAATGTCAAAAGAATAAAGTGGTAATATAAACATTCCCACAGATAATAATGAAAAAAATGGGATAATATGGTTAAAAACAATTATTTAAAGGCACTGAAGGGATGCCTGCATGTCTCAGTTGGTTAAGCCTCTGCCTTTGGCTCAGGCCATGATCCAAGGGTCCTGGCATAGAGCCCCACATCGTGCTCCCTGCTCAACAAAAAGCCTGCTTCTCCCTCTCCCTCTGCTGCTTCTTCTGTTTGTGTACTCTCTCTCTCTCTCTGTCAAATAAATGAATAAATAAACAAATATAAATAAAATCTTTTTAAAAAGGCACTGAAATCCTTCTAGCAGCAACCAGAATACAGATGGTAATTTACTCTAAAACTTTAAGCTACAATATTGTGATTTTGTTGCTTCTGGCCTGAGAATGGTTTCCAAGCCCCACAACTATGACTACTGGTGGAGACTGACTGTCTTACCAGCTGAAGGGGCCAGAGTATAGAGTTTTGTGGCATAAAAACAATTTGAAACTTAAAGGGGAAATTTCAGAAGCATGATTGAAAATTTAAAATGGCAATCCTGTTATCAAGAAAACTTCAGAAAGAATGTGACCAAAATTTTGAATATAAACTCTACCTAAACCCCTAAATAATAGCAAAAAGCTATTTGACACCAAAGAGAAATTTATTCTTAAAATTAGAAGAAGATAGAGATTTAGGCTCTAGATGGAACCTGCAGTTCTTTCAAGAGTCCCCAGAAACAAAAGATTCTTGTGTGATGGTGGAGGGGAGTAGGAAGTGTAGTGTTGGACAGACTTGAGAATTGATAATTTAGGTTAAAGGGCAGGAGGATTCTCACCATTTCTGTCCTCTTTTCCTTCAGACAGACCTAAATTCAAGTAGTCATATCTCAATACCAAAAAAAAAAAAAAAAGAGATGTTCTTGGATTAAAAAAAAATGAGTAGCATTATAACCATTGACCTATTACTGGGTGATGGTTTATGGCAATGTTACCCAAACATGTTAAAGAGGATAATTAATATGTAGACAGACAGGCATTTTGTTAAATAAATGGGCAAAATTTTATTACTCTGCAAAGGAAACAGGCATTCGAGGGAGATGGCATAACATGGGCAAAGGCTAAGAGTTGGAAAGATGCATATGGCAGGTTGTAGAGTCCTGAGTTGTACAGTTTGTATGAAGCCTAAAGATGGCAGAACAGTAGAAAGAGAGTCCTGCATTCTGGAGCTTACTTAGTCCACTCTTCCCAGAGTTACTGACAAAGGGGCTGCTTAGACAGGTATTTTATCACTTATGTAACTCAGCTTTAACATCCAATCCATTCTTTGGTCCATCATATAAAGCAATTGTGGAAGTCATAGTCAATAGTTTTGGGAAGCTTTTATGTTGGGATAGACTGAAGTTGATCTATTTCATTTATTATTATGTCTTTTAGGATTCGCCAACCTTCCCTTAGACTCAGCTTAAAACTAGGGTTGGGGCACCTGGGTGGCCCAGTGGTTTAAGCCTCTGCCTTCTGCTTAGGTCATGATCTCAGGGTCCTGGGATCGAGCCCCACATCAGGTTCTCTGCTCAGCAGAGAGCCTGCTTCCCACTCTCTCTCTGCCTACTTGTGATCTCTGTTAAATAAATAAATAAAGTCTTTAAAAAAACCAAACAACCAAACAAACAAAAACTAGGGAGACTTTCTCCTGGCTGTGAATTCCTATAGCATTTCTTTGACCAGAGTTTTTATTTAGCACTTGGTAGACTCATGAAATTCAGAGTTGGAAAGAACTTTATTTAAAAGTCGTCTAATTGAACTTAACACTTACTGTGGGAATTTCTTATATCATGTCTTTCATAGATATTTAACCTCTGATTGAACACTTCTAGTAGTTGGGAACTCCTTATTTGTAAAGTCTTCTCCACAGTTAGATAGCTAGATATTTTCTTTTCTTTTTTAAAGATTTTTAAAATTCATTTGAAAGAGAGAATGAGAGAGAGAAAGCACAAGCAGGGGGAGGGTCAGAGGGAGAAGATGAATTCCCGATGAGCAGGGGGCCCTATGTGATGTGGAACTCTATCCCTAGACTCCAGGATCATGACCCGAGCCAAAGGCTGTCACTTAACCAACTGAGCCACCAAGGTTCTCCAGCTACATACTTTCTTAGAACATGTGGAGGACAAGTCTGAGCAGTAGACTAAGGAGGAGCTACCAGAGAAGTAGAAGAAAAATGAAGAGACAAGGTGTCCTGGAAACAAAGGCAAAAGAGAGTTGTTCTCATTGCCCTTAGTTAATTGACAAATTTCCCAGTTTTCCACTTCACCTTGGAGAAAGTACTTTTCACTTACAAATTAACCAGGTTGCCAAATCCAAAGGAAGAATTCTGTCAGAATGACTTCTGGACAAATTGCTGAAAGAACATCAATGCCAGAGATTTTTCTTTTAACTTAAGTAAAGTCAGAAAAAGTCAGAGTTCGAAGGACCCTTTGAGGACCTAGTTCCAAACCATCACTTTCCATGTGTAAAAGCTGAGGCCAGAGAGAGGAAGGGAGTTCCTCAGGGTCATATCTGTAGACCATAATGGTTTGAGAACAAGGAGAATGACTGGGTAGAACATGTTTTTCTCCAGAGTCACAGAATTAGCTGTATGTTCTGATTTTGCATTGACTGAATTTGGCAGAGGATTTATTTCACTAAACCTATATTTTCACCTGAAAATTGGGTATAATCATACATACAGTAATTCACACTTCATAGGGACTTTTTTTTCTTTGTGAAGACCAAATGGGATAACATAGCCCTTATTCTATTGTCTGGGACAGAGTGGGTGCTTATTGAGTGTAGATTTCTTCTCCTTCTCTTCCCTTTGTTTCCTATTTTTAGAAGAGGGCTAGTATGTAATAGAGACTTCATAATATTTGGTGATTGGAATTGGCTGTCACATTGGTGCCACAGAGTGCTTTAGGATCAGTTCTTTCTAGAAGCATTCCCATATTTTAGGCAGGAATTTGTAGGTACAAGTGACTTTTCACAGCTTTCCCCCATTTAAGTTCCTGTACAAGTTGGAGGACTCAACTGCCAAAATGCTGGCATATCTGCTCCTTGGTACACTCATCTGCCACCAGACTATTGCTGAGAAGAGGAAGCCAGAAAAGAGTGGGAGTGAGATCAAAACTGCCAGAGGAACAACTTTCTCTTTCTCCAAGCCCCAGGTCCATACAAGGATAATTTCTTTCATCCTGGTACATTTTTGCTTTATCTTATAGTGGCAAAAACCTGCCTTTCTCAATCCCAGCTCAATTTCTTTCTTCAAAGAAATGAAGGCCCTGAAAGGTTAAGTAACATGCTCAAAGTCACAGACCTGGTAAGCAGCACAGCTGAAGGGTAAGAGAATGGCAAAACCGCTTCTCAAGCACTTCCCTGTAACATAGCTGTTGTTACCATCTCCCTCATTTTACAGGTGCCAAACGCTGGCTTAGGGATCTGCCCAGAGTACTCTGCTAGTAAGTGACAAGCAGAGTCATAGTAAGTTACTCACTGAAGATTTGTTGAGTGAATAGTCATCCCTCTGGAACAAGGTTTCTTGACCTCAGCACTAATGACATTTTGGGGCTAGGTAATTTTGTGTGTGTGTGTGTGTGTGTGTGTGTGTGTGTGTGTGTGTGTGGTGGAGGGCTGCCTGATGACTTGTAAAATGTTTAGTAGCATCCTTGGCCTCTACCCATTGGAAGCAAGTAGCATCCTGCCCAAGTTGTAACCATTAAACATGTTTTCTGACATTGCTAGTTGTTCCCTGGAGGACAAAATCATCCCATTTCAGAACCTTTGCTTTGGGCCCCTGGTCATCAGCACTTATATGGAACTCCTGCTGGGTTCCAGACTTTGATGCCTTTGGAAAAAGAAAGATCATCTTTCTTTCAAGGATGATGTTCTTAAATTCATATAGGATTTTGAGTTTTCTGTTTATAATTAGTTTTTCTGGATTTGTTTTATGAAACTTGTCACTCTTTCAATAGTCATGGAACTACAGAGGATGTCAAAAAATTTTTAAATTTGGTTAGATCTTCTATGAACACGGGATAGGCATCTTTTGGGTTGAACTAGAAAAAAGGTCAAAGTATTCAGCAAAAAAACATATAAGTGAGAAAAAAATGAATTGAAGATGCAATTACAGATATTTTCACCTTGACTCTCCATTTCTGTTTGTTCTAGAGTCAAATCCAAGATGAACAGTATTCTGTGGATTTGTTGTTCAAACTCCACTTACCCTGGGCTTTTGAGTCTCTCATAATTCTGATCTGGCTAGGGAGTTCATTTATTCTTGAATCTGAAACAATGAATGTAGCCATTTCAATAGCTGAAGTTATGTTGGTATGGGATTGGTGGTGATTGACATCATCTTGGCCCTTGAAAACCTTGGACTCTCACCATCCAGACTGTGCATCAAGCCCTTTCTGGCCTGAGCCCTCCCTTACTCCATTTAGGTCAAGACCATGATAGAGGAAAATGGCAACTTATTCATAGTAGCCAAAGTCTGGAAAAAAAGTACACATCTGTCAAAAGGTGACTGGGTAAATAAACAGTGAGCTACTACTCATTAAAAACAAATGTGCTACTGATATACACAGAATATGAATCTCCATAACATTTTGTTGAGTGACAGAAGTCAGACATGAAAGAGTATATACCATATGATTCCAGTTATGTGAAACTCTAGAGCAGGTAAATCCAATTTATGGTGAAGGGAATCAGAACAACCTTCTGTTGAGAAGTATGGATAGGCAGATTGACTGTAATGGGACATGAGGCAATATTTGAGAGTGACGGGAAGATTGTATATATTAATTGTAGTGGTGATTACATCAGTGTATAGTTTTGTAAATCCCATTGAACTGAACACTTAAAAAGGAGTGGTGTATTTTTTATTGTATATAAATTATATATATATTTAATATTTTATATTAATTTTTAAAATTCATAAAAATAAGGTGAGTCTTCCATTATTTATTTATTTATTTTTATTAATTATTTTTATTAACATAAAATGTATTATTAGCCCCAGGGGTACAGGTCTGTGAATCGTCAGGCTTACACACTTCACAGCACTCACCATAGCACATACCCTCCCCAATGTCCATAACCCAATCAGAGTCTTCCATTTTATACATACACATTTATTTATTTTATTATTTTTTAAAAGATTTTATTTATTTATTTGACAGGGAGAGAGATCACAAGTAGGCAGAGAGGCAATCAGAGAGAGATAGGGGGAAGCAGGCTCCCAGCTGAGCAGAGAGCCTGATGTGGGGCTGGATCCCAGGACCCTGAGATCATGATCTGAGCTGAAGGCAGAGGCTTTAACCCACTGAGCCACCCAGGCACCCCTATTTATTTTATTTTTTAATGGTCACACATCAGACTCCTTAAATAATCAGAATTTGTTTTAGAGTATCCTGTGAGGTCCATCTTTAATAAGACATTTTTGTACCAAAGAGTTAACCAGTTATCCAGTGCCATTTATGGAATAAGTAACATTTCCAGATTAGTAATGACACCTTTATGCATAACAAATTCTTGCATACTGGGCCCTCAGTATGTATAAAATATCTTATTTTAAAATAAATTTTATAGATTTATAAAAATATATAAATTTATAAATTTTATAAACACCTCATTTTAATAAATTTTATAAGTTAATACAACATATTAAATATATATTTTATATTACATAAATAAAATGTATATACAATTTTATGAGTGGAAGACTCACTTTAATTTTTATGTTTGATTTATATTATATATAATTTAATATATATAATATATTCTATATATGTGTGTGTATATATACATATATATATATAATGTATGCAAGAAGGAAAAAAATCAAAAGTTTAAATTTAAGTGGAAGGTAACAGGATAACCTGGATAACAAGTTTGTTCAGAAGATTAAATGAGATAATTCTAGTACAAGTGTTTGGCCCAGGGCTTGCCCCAGCATAAACACAACCTATTCAACAGAGACCATTGTCTTTCCTTCTTCTCCTGTGTCCAGGATGGACCCTTGCATAAAAATATAATGACAAACATTTACAGAGTTTATCAGTGTTTCATTAAACAAACTTCTTACATCCTAAACCTCAAGTCAACCAGGCTAAGTTACTGAATTAATAAAAAAATGTGTTAAATTTATCTAACAGTCCGCCTGAACTTACCTTGCTCTGAAAAATACTCTTTATAATGTCTAATAATCCTTCTCAAAAGATGGAAAATAAAGACTAATGTTGAAAAATGGGGAAACTGAAATTTACAGAAGTGAATTAACTCGCACAAGTTTACAATTAGTATTCCAAGTGTGACAAACGTAGATCTGACTGATTCACAATCCTGTGTGTTTTTTTTACATTATATTGCTCATTTTAGGATTTTCATTGGAAATCCAGTGTGATTTAGCAGTGTGCTGTTACTGCTAAAGGTGATCTTGATTATAAGCTGCATTAATTGGTATGTCCTCTAGAAACGGAAGAATGAGAGCCTGACCAGGGACTTGTCAGGCATTGTGTTCAGTTCTGGCTTATACACTCTTAGAGGGGTTGAGGACAAATTTCACTGTGTTCAGCAGAGGGCCTGCACTGGTGTAGAGGGCTACCGGAAGTGCTGCCAAAGGTAGAAGAGCTTCAATTTAGCTTGAGAAAGGGGAAACCAGTGGAGAAGTAATAAATAGCCTTAGAGATTTGCAAGGCTGTCTTTGGGAGACTTCTAGTGGCAGAACTTTGAATTTATCTGGGGTTGGGCTCAGTGAGCTTAGGGACTCCAACTGTCATGGTCTTTGATTTCATGATCTCTGCAAGTTACTGTTGGTGCCTGAGCAAAATGCTTCTGCACATTCTAGCACTTTGTGTGGGATCTTAGCATAGTAGTGACTCATTAAATGTTTGTTGAATTGAATTGAATCCTTGCTATATAATAGAATCATTAGAAAGTGGAACCTCATTATACTGAAGTTTAACTCGACAATAGAATTACTACCCAATTTTTCAAACTCTCAAACAAATATCCTTTGTTAAGTGATACAATATTTATGTGAATTAGTACCAACCTTTGGGAGGGCATTAAACATTCCCCATTAATAATTGCTTCTAAGTGATAGTGCATACTTGGCAGGGAATGGGAGCATTTATGGGTTTTCTCTCCCACTATTCACAGCATTTTAATGAAGGTTGTGGCTCACTTGAGGTGAGGGAATAAAGGACAAGGGAGCACTTGGAGTCCCCCCTTTGCTCTTCACATTGTGACTGGTGAACAAGGCTGACTTCATTCCACAGCTGGATTGATATGCAAATTTACTCCGACTAATTGGCTTCCCCAGCTGTCTCCAGAGGGCGGATGTATTCTTTCATAAAGTGCTGTCTAGGGCTGCATTGAGAACATTAGAACTACTTAATTGAATATCAATGAATCTTTATAAACTAATAATGATGGGGAGCCTGGGAAGCATGATGTAGATTTGGTGTATTGAGAAGAGAAGAGCCCTGATTTGAATTTGTGGGAAGTGAAATTTTCCCTGGGTTTACAAAACCCAGTTTAGGCTTCTTTAATCTGAAGTCCTTGAAAACCCCACCGGTGCCTTCTTGAACATGTCATGTGGTAAGTGTTGGACATGAGCAAGTGTGTGCGTCTATGTCTGGGGATTACCACCCTTTCCACATTCCCCTAATACAGTAAAACACAATGATTATTGTGGTTAATTCTTGTCCATGCAAGAAGAGTCACTACTTTCCTCAAGTCAACCTTAGGGCCCTGGGTAGTGCAACCAAACTAAGTATACCTGCTCTCTCCCTACACAGGTGGTGAGGAGGCAGCCAGCATGTCTTCTCTGGCCTGGCAGATCTGACATTTGGAGAATGAATAACCATAGATCTTTGCCTTTTAGTCTTACCAGGAATTCCATTGGTTCAAACCAAACCAGAATGACAAGCTAAACCAAAATAATAAATAATAAGCAAAACCCTACACAATTAAAAGTAGTTGGGTTGATATTGCTAGATCACTGAAATATTCAGAGGTTCATTAAGTTGTGTGCCGGGTAAGGATTTCATTTTCCTCCTCTATTCTCTCTGCCACTATTATCTGTGCTACTAGACATTCAAAGGTATAAAGATAGAACAAAACAGTGCAGTATCACTGTAAGAGATAGACATAGATTAATGGAACAAACTAAAAAGCCTAGAACAGGCCCCAGTATATAAGAATTTGTTATACATAAAGATATCATTTCTAATCTGGAAATGTTACTTACTCCATAAATGGCACTGGATAATTGGTTAACTCTTTGGTACAAAAATGTCTTATTAAAGATGGACCTCACAGGATACTCCAAAACAAATTCTGATTATTTAAGGAGTTTGATGTGTGACAATTAAAAAAATAAGATAAATAAGCATGTATGTATAAAATGGAAGACTCACCTTAAGATACTGTTGCACACAGGTAATTTATGGAAGTACTGAATTGCTATATTGTACACCTGAAACAATAAAACATTGTATGTTAACTCACTGGAATTTAAATAAAAACTTAATAAAAAGAAGAAGAAAAATAAAACACTTTATCTTAAACAAACAAGCAAAAACAAAACACCTTCCCTATAAAATAGAACTTCCAAGTTAAAAAAAGATACTGTTGTACATTAATATGTCTAGTGAGATCTCTTTTGAGAAAACTTTATAGGTAAAAACTATATAGATAAAATGTCTTTATTAAAAATAATTGATTAGTTTATTAGAGGCCTTTTCCTTCACATGGCATATTGCAATGATATTTATTTCTTTTTTTAGTTTGACTTCAACTAGCCAACATATATTATTACATCATTAATTTCAGATGTAGTGTTCAGTAATTCATCAGTTGCATAAAACACCCAGTGTTCATTCTGATATATGCTCATAAAAACAAAAAAATCCCACAGAATCTGTGTGTGTTTTGAAATAAGCATGGAATACACTTCTAGTTTAAGAAATAAAGAAGCGCAGGGACGCCTGGGCGGCTCAGCGGGTTAAAGCCTCTGCCTTCGGCTCAGGTCATTGTCCTGGGGTCCTGGGATCGAGCCCCATATCGGGCTCTCTGCTTGTCAGGGAACCTGCCTCCCCCTCTCTGCCTGCCTCTCTGCCTGCTTGTGATCTCTCTCTCTCTGTTAAATAAATAAATAAAATATTAAAAAAAAAAGAAATAAAGAAGCGAAAAAAGAGTTACATGTACAAAAAGAAATAATGAAGGGAAGAGGAAGTGAAGGTGAATAATAATTTGATTTGTAGATAAATAAAACATATTCAGCATGAAAGCAAGGGAAGAAACCATAAAGAGAAAATTTGATAAACATGATTATAGAAAAGGAAGAACTACAAATCAAGAAAATCACCAAAAATAAAATTGAAAGGCAAATGACAGACTCAGACAATATTTGCAACACATATATATCAAGTATTCTGAGAAATCAATAAGAAAAAGATGAATTCAGGACCCTAGGTGGCTCATTTGGTTAAGCAGCTGCCTTCAGCTCAGGTCATGATCCTGGAGTCTTAGGATGGAGTCCCACATCGGGCTCCCTGCTTGGCAGGGAGACTGCTTCTCCCGCTGACCTCAGTCTCTCTCTTTTTCTCTCTCTCTCAAATAAATAAATTAAAAAAGAGAGATAAATTCAATAGAAACGTAGGTAACAGACAATTCAAAATGAAAAAATACAAAAGGCCAGTAAATATGAAAACCTCACTAGTCGTAAAAACCACAAATTTTAAAATACTGTCCTTATTGTCTACCAAATGAAAGCTTCTCTGTAAGTGAGAATGCCCATTGTGGTAGAGGTGTAAGGAAAAGGGGATTTACCTACACTGCAGGAAGGCAATTAGCAATATGTATCAAGAGGTTTAGATATTTCATAGCCTTTGGCCCAGGAATTCTACTCTTATTGGCACACATTCTAAGCTGCTTCAGAGATAAGTTCAGAGATTTATGTATAAAGGTGTTACTCATAATAGTCTCAAATTGGGAATAACCTAAATGTCTACCAATTGCCATTTAGTTCAATATGGTCCATAAATATATTACTAGTTAAGAAATTAAGCTATTACTATGCAAATGTTACATAAAAATTAAAAAAACAGTATTTTGAAACACTACTGATGTGAGGAAATGCTCATACTATAAGTGAAATAAAAATAAAAGGATACAAAATAGAAATCAAGGTTAATCTCTTCTCTGGGTAGCCACATCTTTACTAAAAAAAACTCTTCTGATCCTTGTGACTAAGATTCCTTTCCTTTTATTCCTATCCAAAATTTTCACAAACTCATTCCTCTTCCACTCCTAATGCATCACAATCTGGATTCTACCCTGGGACTTGCTCTCATCAACATAACTAATGGCATCTCTGTTACTAAGTGTGGAAGATTCATTGGAGGTCTCCACACTCGTCAGAGCTGGTCATTCTTCTTCTGCATGCCCTTTCAATATTCCCAGATGGGGCTTTTTCACTGTTCACAATCTTACTAGATGACCTTGCCCACTCTCATGAGTTCCATTATTATCTTGGGCAGAGTGCTCTCAGAAGCATATCTTTAGCTCCAATCTATCCCTTCAAACCCCAGGATCATCTATCTGTCTGTTGGGTATTTCTATCTGGATGTCCCCCAGGCGCCTCTGAACTCTACATGTCCAAAACCAAGTTCATCATCACCTCCATCTTCTAAAATCTGCCTCCATATTTGCTGTTTCAGTTGATTGTGTTACTACTCTTCGAGTAAGATTATCATTGTGTGCTTATTTCCCTCTTTCATACTTTTTCTCTCTCTCTCTCTCCTTCCTTCCCACTCATGCTCATGCATGCATGCATATGTAAATGTAACCTCCTTAAGGACAGGCACCACAGTTTAGTCACCACTGTAGCCCCAGAACTCAAGCAGGTGCTTAAATGTTGATTAAATGAATAAATGAAATTATTGACTCTTTACTCATACTAATTCTATTTTTATTGGTTATTTGTATTATTTTAAAAATCTGAGAATGACATTCTTTATCCATTTTTATTGAGTTGTTTGTTGAAATTCTTTGCCTCTGTTATATGTGTTGCAAATATATTTCCTTGTCTATTGCTTGTCTTTTAACTTTGTTTATATGTATTTTATCATAAACAGTCATTTTCAATCTTTTATGTTGTCATATTTTCAATATTTCACTTTATGGTTTCTGGGTCTGAACATTTTACTTTAAGGTAAGAAAAATATTATTTTGTATTTTTTCCTCAGACTCCATGGTTTTTACATATCAGTTGTTAACTCACCTGAATATGTTTTTGATGAGTGAAACAGGGTTCTATATTTTTTCCCAAATAGGTAATGATCCCCACACTTTATGTTGAATAACTCTTACTTTCCTCATTGATTTGAAATATCAACCTTATCATATATTACATTCATAGACAGATATATATGTTTGTTTCTAGAATGCTTATCCAGTTTCATTGGCCTACTTGATTGTTTCTGTGCTGGAATCATGCTGTTTTAATTACTGAGACTTTATGATAGATTTTTTTTTTTCAAGAGAATAGTAAATCGTTTATTGATTACACATGATTTTGATAACCAGTATATATGTCTTCCTTAATGTTCTTCTTTTTATTTTTTTAAGATTTTATTTATTTATTTGACAGACAGAGGTCACAAGTAGGCAGAGAGGCAGGCAGAGAGAGAGGGGGGAAGCAGACTCCCTGCTGAGCAGAGAGCCCAATGTGGGGCACCATCCCAGGACCCTGGGATCATGACCTGAGCTGAAGGCAGGGGCTTTAACCCACTGAGCCACGCAGGTGCCCCCTTGTTCTTCTTTTTAAAAAAATCTTATTTATAATTCAGAAGAAATGCAGAATCAATTTGTAAAGTTCAAAAAAATCATCATTGTTCCTTTGATTGGAATCACATTTTATATTAATTTGCAAAATATCTGCATCTTGGTAATATTAAGTCTTTATTTTCTGAACCAGGTATGTCATTCCATTCATTCTGGTCTTGCTGTGCATCCTTTGAGAAAATGTGGATTCCTCTCTCAATCCTTCTAGGTCTGCTTTTGAATTTAATGATTCATTACATGCAACAACCAGTGCTCATCACAAGTGCCCATTTTAATACATATCAACCCTGAGTTTGTTCTCTATTATTAAGAGTCTCTTGTAGTTTGCTTCCCTTGTCTTTTTATATGTTTATCTATTTTCTTTCTTAAATTCCACATATGAATGAAATCATATGGTATTTGTCTTTCTCTGACTGACTTTTTTCATTGAGCATATATACTCTAGCTCCATCTACATCATTGTAAATGATAAGATTTCATTCTTTTTGATGGCTGAGTAATATTCCTATATATATATATATATATATATATATATATATATATATGCCACATTTTCTTTATCCATTCACCAGTCGATGGATATTTGGGCTCTCCCCAGTGTTAGGCTATTGTTGGTGATGCTGCTATAAACATGTATCCCTTCAAATCTGTATTTTTTTATCCTTTGAGTAAATATCTAGGTTTGCTTTTTTATCAAGCCTCTGGTCTGGTGTTTGAACATGTCCAGATAATATAGATGACATTATTTTCTTAATGAGGGATGTGATGTATAGACCAAGGACAGGGAGATGGAATGATTTTCTCAGGGTCATATGGCACATTAATAACAGGCTATGGTAGAAAGACAGAGGCAAAGAGGGAGAAAACAAGGATATTTTGAGCAGAAGGTAAGCAATCTTTGCAAAGGGAAGAAATGGTAATAAACTGACAAAGTGGGTGGAAAGAATGGTGAGGGGGACTATCATGCCCCAAGTCCTCTCTTGTGCTCACAGAAATTACTGTAAAAGGGGCACAGAGCATGAATGGAGTGCTTCATTAACACACAATTACCTGCAGTAGGTCTGTTATTAAAAGCTTAAGTCATTTAAAGACTCTTAACTATAACCAGACCCTCAATTCCTCAGTGGCAGGCATGGTCCGGGAAATGAGGGTTATTCACAGATGGTTGGCCTAAGTCAGAAGTTATTTGGATAATGGATCATGGCAGCGTCTACTAGACAGAATACCCAACTATGAGCCAGGAAGCTTGAGTCATAGTTATGACCCTAGTACCAACTCACCAAGGGACTTTGGGCCCATCATGAAATCTCTCTGGGTTTCACTTTTCTCAAATGCAAAATTGAGATGCTACTTGATTCTTGCCCTATTTACCTAAAGGGACACTGGAAGGTTAGAGCAAGTGTCAGTTCCAAGTAAAGGGTGAGTGCAGTAGGGTATGGGAGGAGACAGTATGGCCATTGCAACAAGAAGTGTGAGCAGTTCAGGCTGCCACCCAGAGCTGGAAGACAGGGTAAGCATAAATCAAGCTAGAGAGGGAAACTCTCTTGTAACACCCACTTGGGAGCTCACTGCAAGTAAAGACCCTCAGGAGAAGTAAGACAAAGATAACCCCAAGTACTGGGGCAGATTACAGGGAGATAAATGTGAAGAATTTCAAGGATGAAGTGTGAAAGAAAAGGAAGATAATATTGCCTGACTAAAGACATTGAGAGGAGGGAAAGGCAAGAACAAGTGAGAAGCATCTCTCCAGTTTCCTCCGGGTGGGCAAGACAAAGAGGAGACCCCTGCTGGGGAATATTCAATGGGAGGAAAAGGGCAGCTACTCAGCTAGAGACAATTTTGTGGGGACCTTGCTGATTAATTTCATTGCAACTGACCCCCGAGAGCGATTAACAGTAATTCACGTCCTGGGGAATAAGAGGTTTGATGAGAGCTTCTCTGAGCAGAGAAATTTGATTTGTGGTGGAAACCATATCAGGAGAAAGGGGCCAGAGTGGCTGCAGGATGATTCCTCTTGGCAGGCCATACCCAGGGAATCTGTTCATTCTCTTCAGGAATGAAGCACTGACCTGATTAGGTAGCTGTTGTAGACACATTCACAGTTGTAGGACAAGAAGCAGACAGCACTGGGAGCTAGCTTGACTGTGCAAGCATGACCCAGAAATCTGGAGGGGTAGGTGGGGGTTCTCCAGCTGGAGTCAGGCAAGGGTTGAATCTGGGGAAGGAGTACTGCTGCTTTGGGTTTTATTTCCCAGAACATGCACATGGAACACATTGTGAGAACTCAGGGGGATTTAGTCTTTATCACTTTGGGGACACTTCATAATTGTCAAACCTAAGTGAGAATAAAGTAGTCATCATTCCAATTTTGGTTTGGAAATTCCTTTCGGTGCAGATGTTGAGAGGATCCAAAGACAAGACATGAGTGTTGTAGAAGAAATCACTGGTGGGACAGGAGGCTTTGGTGACTCAGCTGTGCTATTGACAAAAGGACTTAGGGCATAAGCTTTGTCTTCGAAGAGAGGCAGACCATAAGGGCAGACTACAGTGCCAGAGGAAAAGGAGAAAAGGAAGAGCAGAGTGTCCCAGGCATATCTGAGAAGGGGAAGACTATTAAGGAGGAGGTTGCATTTCAATTTCCATGGGAGAAAAACTGAACTTAACCAATAAAGGAGCTAAGAGGGACAGAGGGATCTCAGTAAATGATAGCTGGACGAGAGGCAGAGGTCTCACCTTCTCGAGAAGAGACTGCTTTGCAGGAATCCACTGAACAAGAAAGGTTAGGATGAGGGGGTGGTAGAGGTAGGGAGGAGGACTTCTGGAATATATGGAAAGGAAGAAACAGACAGAATGAGCTCAGCAGACCCAGCCCAGATAAATCAGTATAAGGGAGGTTGCTCCCAGCCTGAGGTAGGGCAAAGCAAAAGAGCTGAGGGGAGGAAGAGGGGGTACAGGGAGTTCAAATGAAGCCTTGAAGGACTCATTAAAATGACACAAACACAAATCACAACTTAGCAAAGGGACTTGTACAACAAGTGGGCTAAGAATGCAGAAGGCCACAGAGGTAGCCACTGGGGTCCTGGGAGGAGAGAAAAGGGATATCACTACACTGTAAGGACAAAGCTGAATACAAAGAGGACAGTGTATTGCTGGGGGAGGCCAGGGGCTGGGGGCTCTTCACAAGAGGCAGCAGGAGGGGAGCCAGAAGGGGAAGCTGGGTTTCTCACACAATTAGCATTTTTTAGGACTTGTGAGATGAGTGTTCCAAAATGTATAATTGTGAAAGTGAATTAGGGAGGGGGAAGCAGCATTGTGAACTCAAAAACAAGATAAATATGAAAGGGAAATGTGATTTAAGCAAAACACATATTCCCCCTAAATAAAGAGAAATACAGGAGTGAAAGTGGACTTCCACTGTAGCTACCCTGCAGGGATGGGCTGAAAGCAACTAGAGAGATATCCATCTTACCCAGTAGTCAAAATGAGTCTGGGCAATAATTATAGACTTTCAGCTTGGGAAGAGAAAAGACTTATGAAGGTGGATGCACTTAATGCCACCGAACTGTTTACTTAAAAAATAGTTAAGGGGCACCTGGTGGCTCAGTCAGTTAAGCATCCGTCTTTGGCTCAAGTCAAGATCCTGGGGTCCTGGGATAGAGTCCCGCATTGGGGTCCTTGCTCAGCGGGGATCCTGCTTCTTCCTCTGCCTGCTGCTCTCCTGGCTTGTGTGCTCTCTCTCTCTCTGATAAACAAACAAACAAACAAACAAATAAAGTCTTAAAAATAGTTCAGATGGTGACTTCCATGCCTATTTTACCACAATAAAAAATTTAGCCCGGACAAATTCAGAGACCTGCATATAGAAGCCATTCTTTGAAGAACTTGGTGGTCTCTGGAGATAGAATGCTTGCGTTTAATCCTAGCTCTACCACTTACTCCCTATGTGACCTCAGATGAGTGGTTTTCTTTCTTTTTTTTTTTAAAGATTTTATTTATTTATTTGACAGACAGAGATCACTAGTCAGCAGAGAGGCAGGCAGAGAGAGAGAGAGAGAGGAGAAAGCAGGCTTCCCGCTGAGCAGAGAGCCTGATGCAGGGCTTGATCCCAGGACCCTGGGATCATGACCTGAGCCAAAGGTAGAGGCTTTAACCCGCTGAGCCACCCAGGTGTCCGGATGAGTGGTTTTCTTATTTGTAAAACTGGCATAATGATAATAATAATAATAGTATCTATTTAAAGAGTTATGGGAGAAATTGAGCTAATGTTTACTATGTACTGACATGGAAGAAGCACTCAATAAATGTGGGCTTCTAACACTTCCCACAGCTGTTTCTCAATAATAATAAGTTATTAGCTTGGGGACCAATTCATTGAAAACACCATGCACAGTGCCTGGGACAAAATATATGCTCAGTAACATTTATTTTTTTCAAGCTTTTCAGTTTATGAGTTATGTCAGATTCATTCTTTTTATCAGTCATGTTAAGTGAAAGACATCATTTTCCCAGTCATTTTATAGAAAGAACTGAAAATCAATTGTATGATAAGAGGGGAGGGGTGATGATTGCAAGGAAGGTTCTCCACTCTTGAGATTTAGAGCAAATTTTCTCAAAGGGTATGGGACCACCTGACTCAGAATGATCAGGGTCACTGATTCAAAGTGAAGATTCCTGAGGTGCCTCCCAAGAATCTGCATTTAGGAAGCTCCTCAGGTGATTTTTCTGTACTCTGAAGTCTGAGAATAGCTGCTCAGAATGTATCGGTTTTTAATGCTGCTTCTTTTGGGAGTGGTCTCTCTTACATTTGGCTCAATCTCAAATGGACACTGGGTCCTACTTAGCACTGAAACCTATCTGCCAGCTTTCCTAAGGAACACCTTCCCCAAGATGCCTTAATTTTGAGACCACTTCCCCACTGCTGAGACATCCAAGTACTTCATCTTGCATTTGGGGTCTAATAGTCATCTAGATTTCATCTTCTCTTGCTGTTTCATCTTCTCTTCTTGGCTACTGGCCACACATCCCCATCCATTTCAACAGCCACCTCCTGCATCTGTGGCTGTTAAACCCCCAAACACCTGTCCTGCCCACAATAGGTGGGTCATGTTCTCTTGTTACTCTGTGCTACACTGTGACCCAGAAGATGATTTTTGCTTTAAAATAAAGGAGAGAGGCACCTGGGGGGCTCAGTCAGTTAAGCATCTGCCTTTGGCTCAGGTCATGATCTCAGGGTCCTGGGATCAAGCCCCGCATCAGACTCCCTGCTCAGTGAGGAGCCTGCTTCTCCCTCTCCCTCTGCTGCTCACCCTGCTTGTGTTCTCTTTCAAATGAATAATAAAAATCTTTAAAAAATAATAAAATAAAATAAAATAAAATAAAAAAGGAGAGAGAGGATAGATGAAATTTGTTTGGCAAAATATTGGTGGTTGTCAAAGCTGAGTGGTAGGTACAAAAGGTTCATTATAATATTCTATATCTACTTTTGCATATATTTTAGGTCTTCACTATTAAAAAGAAGTCAGGTCATCCACCTAGAATTCTCATTTCCTAGATATGATGTTTACATGACTGTAAGAAATTGGTGTGCTAGAGCCAGCTCATACCCAGTTATGGGAGTTCATTATTAAAATTTCAGGCATGTGTGAGCTGATTGTTAAACACTCTTATTATTAAAAATTCAGCTATATAAAATTATAATTAAATAAATTATATTAAATGCAAAGTGGATATTCTAAACACAAAATTGCATATTTTTCTATATTTTGTTGCTATGTGCAGTCTTGATATTACTTATTTCTATTGCTTCTCTATGCTGGAAGTACTCTACAGTAGTATGCCACAGTACATCTGTCCCTGACTTCACATTCAGCAACATCTTGTTGGTAGTTTGAAATCAGCCATAACAAGAGTATTCACATCATGGGAATCAGAAAACAGTGTGTCAGGACATGATATATTGTCAAGATTAAAGAAAGTGATGGTGAAAATATTAATAATGTAGATGAAACCTAAAAATGTGTTGGGTCTGTAACCATTACATGTTGTGACTAGCACAAAAAATTACAGAAATATTTTTCCAATATTTGGAAACTCTCATCTGATTCAGCAAAAAGTCACCTGCACCATTGGTAAACTAGTGAATTTCTGCCATATATAATGTTGAACTGAAAAATGTTGCAGTTTAATAAATATAATTTGTACAATAATGAAATATGTCTGTAATCATATATCAAATTTAATTACAATAAGTTTATTGGGAAAAGAATTAGCAGATTGGGATATAGTTACCCTTGTCAAATTGTACTTGAATAGGATTATAGCCATAAGTTGGCTATGGATACAAGAGCTTGACAAAAATCAAGTTTTCTGGGAGAATCAATTGAATGTATAGAATTTACAAAGAAAATTGTATATTTTATTTGTAAATTGTTTGCTACACATTATTTGTATCAATAAAACTTTTACTTATATATAATTATATATGTACACACTAGCACACCATTACTATAAGAAAAAAAGTATTTCTGTGGTATGTCAATATTAAAACTCAATTTCTAGATTACAAATTCAAACTCTTGTCTTTATCCTCATTCTGCTTAATGGGTATAGGTTTCATGGAAACAAACAGAAAACAAGGCATCAATGCTTCAGAGTTAAGGCAAATTGCCCCCTCAAGTCTTTAGAGTTGATCAGTGAAATATTACGGTCCTCTGGTTGAAAAACAACCAAAGTAGAAGCCATTATGAAAATTAGAAACATCCAAAAGAGGCCAAGCATACAATATTATGGAAATTAGGGTCTAAGGCCCAAGACGTAGGATGCTAGTAGTCTCATTCTGTTACGTCCTCAAATTCCCTATAGACTTAGTGCCTCAACAATTTCAATTTAAGGAGCTGGTGCTTGTACTGTACCTCTTCTGAGGACACATTCGCTTTTGACTTACTAGAAGAAAATATTTTACTTTTAATACCAAAAGTGGGAAATATTTTGCTTTTAATACCCAAATAGTTTTTGTTCTAAAAGCTCCTCTGCTGTATTAGAGTACTAACAAAAATTCTGATCACTCCAAAATACATACATACATACACATCCATATTCATTTTCCTATGAAAATCTTTAAGCATGCATAAAAATAAAGAGAATAATATAATGAATTCCATATGCTTATCACCCAGCTTCAAACTTAACAAGATTTTGTCACTTTTATCTTGTTATATTCTTAATATAATAAAGGAGCTACTTATTTAAAGGAATCTGTTACTGAAGGCTTTTATAAGTGAAAGTATTCTTCTTCCATCTCTACCTGTCCAAATTTTATTTATCCTCAAAGTGTAGCTCCATTGATTCCTCCTTCAGAAAATTCTCCCTGAGAGTTTTTCTTCATCCCTCAACAACTGTAAACACTCCACACCCTCTGAATTTCCATAACTTTTCTTTATACCTCTCATATGGCTCTTTGTGTTTTCTAGTGATATATATTCTATTCTAGATGATTGATGGGAAGCTATGGCGGGCTGAAAGATCCAGGTGAGAGCTTTTAGAACTTGGCTCTGGTGGGAGCATCTACCTTGACAAAGAGGGGAGGAGGAGCCAGCGTGGGACAAAGAAGTCCAGAAAGGGCACTGTTGCAAGAGTCCCAGAGAGGGAGTGGTGATGAGTGAGGACTGATCTGGGGCACTCTAACCAAATGCATTCCTGCTGGAGACACATGGAAAGGAGAGAATTGTTTCCAAAAACTTGGGCCAAGAAGGAAGAAAAGAAGTTGCTCTTTCCCTAGTGGCATGTGGAATTTTGCTGATGATTTAATGGAATTCTTCCCAAAGCCTAAATAATACCCAAATAACTCACTGATGCCATTCAGAAGGGTTCTGACACCATAGAATCACTGGTTCCAGGGATTAGAGGTAGACATCTTTGGGGTGGGTCCATTTCATGGTCTAATATAGCTGCTAATGGGGAAACAATGAAAAGGGATGTTATTTTACTTCAGAGATGAAATGCAGTGTCTGAATTAACATCACTGACTATTGTGCAACAGTATTATCTCTGCTTCATAGAAGGAAGTTGTCTGCAGAGGCTAGCAGCCTGTAATCTCCATGATATATTTCTCTTTTGTAACTTTCAGCAGTCCAGCCACCAACACCCAATGTTTGAGTGCTTATTGCTTAGAAGATACTATAGAACGTCCTGGTAGAGTGAAATTACCCATCATTTAAGAAACTTTTTATTGTGGAAAATTTCCAACATGTACATAAGTAGAAAGAACAACATAATGATTATCCATGAACTCATCACCTAACCTTAATGATAAGTGTGCAGGCCAAACTTGCTTTATCTCTAACCTTATCTCACCTTTTGTCCCCCTTCCTCTTGGCCTTTGATTTCTCTGAAGCCAACCCAAGGTACCATCATTTCATTGGTAGGTACTTCAGTTCACATTTTCAGTAGATGAGATTATCCTAGATTTTGTGAGGCTCGGTTTAGCCACCAACTAGTTGTATAATATTGGACAAAAAGGGCACTCTTGGAGCCTCAGGTTCCCTTTTCTGTAAAATGAGGACTTTCGGTTAGATGACTCTGATATTCCTACCAGTTTTTGCTTCTGAAGTCTAGAGTTATTATTTTTCCCATTTTCAGGTTTGTAACATAATTTTCATTATTAAATATACCTCCTAGAGAGGGGCTACCTTTCTATGTAAGAAAAAAGAGATTCTACAAACACATGCCTTGTGGCATATACCTAATGTTACACAATGAAATGAATCTTTTCTGTCTGTTCTAAAGCATCTTATAGAGAAGAAATTTGAACACATTAAGTCACAGAGAATACTAATAGCTCAATTTTGTGTACTCTGGCTCTCTGCAATCATGTGAGAAAGAATTCCCATAGTGAAGTAAAGAGTAACATATTTGAAGTTAAAACTTTAGAGAAAAGTATCTGTTAAGTTATTTGAATTCAAATCTTGAGATGAAATTAAGTAAGGTAAAGACTTGCTGAATCAAATCCTGATTATCTGGATGACACCTCACTTAATCCCTAATCTAATAACTTTAACTTTCCAGAACATAAGAAAAAGCAAAGAAGAAAAAGAAAAATATCTTCCAACTTCCACCTTTCAAAATCAATTGTCTCCCAGTAATGAGAATGGATGTTGCACCGTTAAATCACCAAGATGTGTGTACTTCCCTTCCAGAAGTGCCTTAGAGGCTATGGACAATGGTGTGACACTCTCCATTCTGTATACACACCCTACAAGGAGGCCCAGACTCCCAGGCTGTGGGACCAATCCAAAAGCCAAGGGCAGTATCCCTGGGGACCACTTAGAAGCTTACAGGGGAGGCTGCACAGCAAGCCCAGAATGCTACCTGAGGGTCTGGTAGAAAGGCAAGCTAATTATATGTGTTTGTGTGTGTGTGTGTGCACGCGTGCGCACACGCATGCACACGTGCACACACACCCACACCCACACCTCTGAACTTTTTGTTATGCACTACTAGTGGCTCCTCCAATTAGCAGGACCACAGCAAAGGGCTCATCTACCCTTTCACTAAGGAAGACTTTGGTTAATCAGCTGGAGAAAAACATTCCTCTTCATGGGTCTAGATATGAGAGGAACCTTGGAGAATCTGGTGCTTGTAGAATGGAAGTGAAGGGTAATCTGGAGCCAGAGACATATATTTAAAGAGCAAATCTCAATGCAAGTTCAGAGAAGACTGATGTTCCCACCCTACCTTAATCTGTCCAAGGTGCAAGCTCAAGTATTTTAGTCTACTACCTGTCCTCCAGCATGCAACCCAAAGAAAAGGATGCAGGAGGTTGTGCCCTTTTCTCATAAGCTCTTCCAGACAAGAGGACTGAGGACAAGTCATAGGGTTAGGATTGGACAGTGGCTTCTGTGAATTCCACTGTTTCTCTGTTCTTAGATTTGTGTCTGCATTAATTTTCTCTATATTTCCTGGTTAGCATCCTTCTCTGAAAAATGCCAAGCTTTCCTCAAATGACTATCAGTCAGAATGGAGAGCAAAAGAAATCAGTCCATTGCTGAGGTATTAGCAATGGATTGGATCATTCCTCAGTCAAAATCCAGGGTCCTTCTATTCAGACATTGGGAAATTCAGGCTTGACGCTCTCAGAGAGTCAGAGACTAGACCCATGAGGTAGGATAGTGGTTTTGTAAAATGAAAGGATGTGGTATGAGGCAAGGTGTAAAAGTAGATGTGAATCAGTTTGGGAAGAGCCCTATGTGCCAGCTTAAAACTTACAGGTCATTCTCTAGGCCTTGGGGATCCTTCAAATTTTACTCTTGGGAAGTAGCTCAGGCAGGGTACATCTGGTGGATGAGGGGGAAGGGCCAAGAATGGAGAAGAGTAGTCCAGTTAGGAGGCCACTGCAGCAGGCCAGATGAGTGCTTTCTTAAAGAGTGTGGAGATGCAACATGGGGGACT
>PISX010011471.1:42799-65256 GCA_004024625.1 Mellivora capensis
CCATAAGTGACTCTTAATCTCACAAAACAAACTGAGGGTTGCTGGGGGGAGGGGGTCGGGAAAGGGGGGTGGGGTAATGGACATTGGGGAGGGTATGTGCTATGGTTAGTGCTGTGAAGTGTGTAAACCTGGCGATTCACAGACATGTACCCCTGGGGATAAAAATATGTTTATAAAAAATAAAAATTTTTAAAAAAAGAGTGTCAAGACTCTGCTTATTCAAATAAACCTTCATCGTCCTTGGAGAATTCTTTGTAAATCCACTTGGGAATTGACACTTTAGTATAACTCTGAAGCTTAGGAAAAGAATTAATCCATTTCGACTGACAATTGCACATTTGAGGGATTTTGTACTTAAACTGAACAGGAAATATTATTTGCTTTATAGGATATTAATTATTAGAAAACACAGAGTAAGGATGAGATTGCCTAGTAAGATGGTAATAGTTCAGTGGCCCACCCGCCTCATTCCCCTCCCCACTACACAGCCCTTAAGGAATTCCAGAGTCTATTATCAGCACAGTTTAAAGGCTAATGAAGAAACAATCTTTTTGTAAAGCAACAAAGAACAGAGTTTGAAAGCAGGTTCAGGAGAATGCAAGAGGAAACACTTGGTTCAGTGAAAGGCAAACTTTCCTGCGGACATGCAATTTTTTTTTTTTAAGTACCATGCGTTGCTTCGCAACCTCTAAAGCCTGTGCTTTCAATGCCTGTTCTGTGGGCAGCACTTTGCTAAATGCAATGTGTAGTTAACTGGAGTGATTTAGTAGGGAAAAAAAACAGAAAAATGAAACTCAAAGCTAAAGAGTTCAGAGCCGTTTTACTATTTTCTAGACTTCCGAATGGATACTGAAATTACTCTTAAACAGACCTTGCTGTACTCATTTGTTTACTGGATAAAGTGACTGTGGGGAGTGTTCAAGGGAGCTGCTTTATAGAGGAAAAGAGGAGAGGGAGCTGGAATCCAAACAGGTCTCCCAAAATGTGATGTTCATGGCATTGAATAAAAAAAGGGTGTTTTTTAGGGTGACGAAATGAGACCAATTAGGTAAACAGCAGGAAGAGAGAAAACTTGGAATCCTGCCTCTGATGCTTATGAACTCTTGTGGCCTTGCGCAAATCACGTCATGCTTCTGGGCTTATTTTTCATATGCAAGATTTAGATAATAATCTCTTCCTTGTCTACAGCTCAGAATGATTGGCAGGCTCCCAAAGACATAATGTAGTAGAATATACTCTCCTTATGCTAAGGTTTGGATCTTGTTCATTTGTTTTAATTGCCAGCACTAATACTGTGATTGACATTGATTTAGTCATTTAACAAACATTTAATTAGCTGCCTGCACTCACCAAGTACAAAATTGGATGAGAGAAATGATAATGCTTTGTTTAGATATTATATCTTAGGTACTTCATAAGTATTTGTAAAATGAATGAATGGAAGATGCTATTTTCTTTTTAGAACGATTTACCTGGAGCTATGGGACTTAGAAGCCCTCTGCTTTCCTCAGCACTTCCTCTCATTACCCTAACAGTTCGGCCCCTTCTTTGCAGTCTTTTTCTCCTTCCCAAATATTGCTATAATCTAGAGTCACCTTGCATCTGTGAAAATGATCCACCCAGAACCCAGGCTTTATCTTCCTGATCTTTTCTCCAGTCCCTCATCTATACCATCATGGCCACGATGATTCTGGAAGTTATCTTACTCCATTTGCTCCACTTTGAAATCAAATTCATATGGCTTACTACTTGACCCTCAACTTCTTGGTCATTAATTCACGGTATATCAATTAGTCAACTATCTCAGTGCTTCCAACCAATAATCTTTCAGTTTTTCTATTTATTGGCTTTCTCCTCATGTCTTCATTCCCCCTTCCCTAACTTAGTCCCCCCACGCTCCATCACTTCATCCAGTATTGTTCTAGTTCATGGCAAGTGGCGCCCTGCTCTGGTTCCATGCTTCAGAAAGCCCTATGCTTTGGAGCACCTTTACAATATTTTCTAAGTCTTCTTCCAGTGCCAAGGACTAGCCAGGGCTGGCAGAGCTATCTAGGCAGAGTGCCCTGAGCCTGAACCAAGATCTCTATGAGCCCCAAGCACGATTTCTTTTCTTAAGGGCATCCTGACCCACACATGGTATTGAGCCCCAAGGAGCCCCAGGTAGCATCCTTACAGGTTGGGCCTTGGTCCTAGAAAGGAGGCCTGGTGTGAAGATGCTTCAAACTGACTGGTGTGGCATTACTTTCATATCAATGGACAAGATTAGGTAACCATAACAGTGTTAATCGTTTGATTTGGTGTAACACTCACTCACAATGGACATAGGGTAAGCTCAGAGCTCTGGGCTCTTGATGGCCCACCACAGACTCTTGGATTTGTGTCATATATGCACTTTCAGACCTTGGTGCCACTTTCTATTAATATCACTCGGTGGTGGGGGAAGGTGGTGGCAGCTGTCATTTATCTTGCTTACCTCCCTCACCCACCCCACCAGTCACTGCTGGCACCCAGATCATCACTGCACCCTTCCTGCAGGCTTTACACCATTTGTCAAGCTGTCTTATGGAGATGGCTCTGCCTATCTCCTTTGAGAATTTCTGAGACCATTGCTCTGTATCACCAACAAAATTTTCAATTAATATTCTCTCTTTCCCCCAATAAATATGATGATGTGCTCTCCCAGGTTGGTCTTAAGCCTTGGAAGAAGACTTTTCTTATATGTATAGGACCACTCTTCATTTTCATGTTTTGCCAGTGGGCCCTTCACCTATCCTCCCTTTCAGTGGCACTGTATAGAATACAAGGTTGAACTCAACATAGAAAGAGATCCTATTTTAGGAATGCAGTGATTTTATCCTGGAGAGCTCAAGAGAGGACAAGTTGGGAAGATGTGCTGTTCTACATTTACGCTATAAAATGCCAAATAGTACATTGAATATGACCAGAAAAAAACTTATCATTCACATGTTCCTGCATATTTTGGGGAAGGCTTGCATTTGTGGTCATCATCAATGAAGCACAATAACAATGTCCGACAGTCAGTTGGTAGCCAGTCTCCACATGTGGCCCAATGGATGATGGCAGCATCATGAGTTATGGTATAGCCAGTATGAAGTTCATGGTGTCAAGGACCTACAGAGCCAAGACTGAAGAGCCATGGCACATGAATAGCAACAGCAATACTTCCCTTTTCTTCTCCATGGGGGGATATAGAATTATCCATGCACCGTTCATTGGACAATAAGGAACATGAAAATGTAGTTCTTGGACCTGAACAGGAAGACATGGAGCCTGAATCCTACAGAAACCATCACACACTGATGGGGTAATAGACAGGGAAATCCCTCCTTTCTCCCTATTTTGTTAAACTTTAGTCAACAAATTAGTTTATAGGGGCCATGGAGAATATTTGTCTGGTGCCCTGCACATCCTAGGGATAGCCTTGACTTTACCAACATTTTTAGCCCCCTTACTCATTATCCATCTACAGCAACATTTTTAAAAATTCTAGACTTAAATGAATCCAATTATAAGCTCCTTCTTGGACTGCCTTTAAGCAGTTGAGTAATGCTGGAGAGAAAAACCCACATCATACACAGATGGATGTTTCTATATATTCACTGACCTCACCTGGACCTGCTGTTCTAATGTGCTTTGCTCTGCCATTCTTCATAACTATTTCTTTTAACATCCACATTTTACAAGCCTTCAATCACTCCCCTCTACTTTTCTTTCAGTTTAGATGACCTGGCCTCCTGCCTCACAGAGAAAATTGTTGCTACCAGCTGAGAATTTGTAGCCACTATGCCTACAAACCTGTGTACACACCTCCCTTCATCCATTTACAGTGGAAGATGTTCCTTCACCTGTCTAATCCAGTCCTGAGACCTGTTGCCTGGATCCCAGTCCTCAAGGATTTATTCACTAAATTATCTTTGTGCTGCTGTATTTTTCATTTTTTCTATCTACCATGTCCTTCCAAACAGCATTTAAATATGCTCAAGACTATGCTGTCTTAATATTCCTTCCCTTAAATTTCAAACTCTTTTTTTTTAACAACCATCCAAGCTCTCTCCTTCTTGTTCACAAACTTTTTCAGAATAGTTATCTACAGTCACATTCCCTACTACCTCACCTCTAACTCCTCAGCTTGTGCAATCAAGTTTCAGCCCCCATTACCCCATGGCATTGTTCTAGACAACATCACCAATGACCCCTATGGTACAAAATTCAAGACACTCTTTCATGCCTACTTTGGTAACTTCCAAGTGACATTGACCACCACTGTCCTCTTTTTTTTCTTCTCAGATACCTTGTTTTGGTTGCCATGGTATGAGTGTGAGGGTGTAGTATGAGGAATAATAGCTGTGGGCAAGGTGGTTCCAAGGCCGGAATGCAGGTAATGAAGATAAGGATTATTGAGAAGCTGTGAGGACCTAGCCCAGGCTCTGCCAACTGACTTTATAATGGATGCAATTTGGATGATAAGGTGACTTTCTCAGTGCTAAACAGTGTTAGGTATCAGAAGGACAGGAGGAAGCTGCCAGGAGTAGGGGTGGGGACAAGGGGGGATTTCTCAGAATCAGGGATTGGAAAGACAAGAACATGGAAAGGACAGGAGCCAGGATCTTGTAGGTGGCTTCCCTGTGCTAATGGAAATGTCTGTGCTTAGGGGCCCAGCTGGAGAGAAAAGCACTAGTGGAGGAGGGGAGCTGGGCTGGGAGAACCCTAAGGCCTTGAGAGCCCAGAGGGACCATGGAGGTGAAGAGGGAAGGCTCTGTGTGCTGGAAAAAGGGGAAAGGTTTTGTTTCTGGCCTGTAGCTCTTGGGAGCAAAGAAGAAAGTTTGGGGGTATGAAGGCCTTGGAGGTGGGCAGCTGCATTTATAGAAGGTCAAAGGAAAGGGGCAAAGAGGCCTGTGTATCTGAGAAGATGATGGGCTGGGAGGTGAGGGGAAGTGAAACCACCATAAGGGCCCCGAACAGGACACAGGGAGGAGGGGAGATTGAGTCATGGTGGAAGGTGTAAGTGTACATACCAGTGGAAGGAAGGGAGGCCAAATCCATGAAGACAATCTTTCTGGAGAGCTTCTGGGAAAGGCTTGGGTAAACTTTCGATAGGATCCATCATTGTTTCAGAACCAGTTTCTTCTAGATGACAATTTAACTGCTATAACCTCATTAAGAACTTTAGGGAGCAAAGAACAATCTGAGCTTCATTTGAAGGACCAGGGACATGGGTACTGTTTTTATTACTTCTTCAAGCTTATAAGAAGAGAAACAGATATGGAAATGAATTTGATGGTGTGAAAATACAATTTTATTTTTGTACTGTGGCTAGAGATTTGAATGCTTAGAGACAACCCCATTCTACTTCATGATAATCTATTAAAGTGGTGATAAATTAATGTTATTCAGTTACTTGTTGACTATCAGTTTCCCCCACTAGAATAGAGTTCCATGAGAGCAGATACCTTGTGAGTCTTCTCATTGCCATATTTGCTGTACTTAGGACAGTATCTTGCACACAGTGGGCTGGGTCATCTATAAATGTCTAAATAAAAAAGTAATAAGGGATGACGATGGAATGCTCAAGGGGTGCCTGGGTGGCTCAGTCAGTTAAGTGTCTGCCTTTGGCTCAGGTCATGATCCTGGGGTCCTGGGATCGAGCCCTGTGTCAGGCAACCTGGTCAGTGGAGAATCTGCTTCTCCCTCTCCCCCTGACCCTTGCCGCCTGCCTTTGTTCTCGCTCCCTCTCTCTGTCTCTCTCAAATGAATAAATTTTAAAAAATCTTAAAAAAAGATGGATTCTCAAATTGTTCCATAAATATGGACACCGTGGAAGATTTTGAAAATGGCAGAGAAAAAGAAAAACAACTGCAAGATGCCCAGAAATTCTTAGGAGAAAATAACTATAAAGGGGGAAGAGAACAAAACATATGGTATCAGATGTCAGTATACCAATGGAGCATGGGGCATGAAGACAGCAGTACTGATATTTAAACACAAAAAGGTAAACACAACGTCATAGGTATCATCAAGATTTGCAGGGATATGACTGACAGCTGGAAGTGACTTTGAGAATGCAACTTTGTCCACCAGGAGAAGCTCTGGTAAACAAGGAGGCAAATAGCATTTAAGCAAGCAGATATCAAACTCAACACCCCATAACCAAATAATTCAGTTAAGGAATGGGCAGAAGACATGAATAGACAGTTCTCCAGAGAAGACATTCAGATGACTAACAGATACATGAAAAAATGCTTAACATCACACACCATCAGGGAAATACAAATAAAAACCATGATGAGATATCACCTCACACTTGACAGAATGGCTAAAATTATCAACATAGTAAACAACAAGTGTTGGTGAGGATGTAGAGAAAGGGGAACCCTCTTACAGTATTGGTGGGAATGTAAACTGGTGTAGCCACTCTGGAAAACAGTGTGGAGTTTCCTCAAAAAGTAAAAAAATAGAGCTACCCTACAGTCCAGCAATTGCACTACTAGGTATTTACCCAAAGTATATAAAAATACAGGTTCAAAGGGGTACATGCACCTAAATGTTTATAGCAACATTATCAACAATAGCCAAAAGATGGAAAGAACCCAAATGTCCATTACTGATGAATGTATAAAGAAAAGGTTACACACACACACACACACACACACACACACACACACACGCACACACACAGGAGTATTATTCAGCCAACAAAAAGAATGAAAACTTGCCATTATAATTACATGGATGCAGCTAGAGTATATTATGCTAAGTGAAATAAATCAGTCAGAGAAAGACAAATACCACATCATCTCACTTACATGTGGAGTTCAAGAAACAAAGAAGATGAACATATGGGAAAGGGAAAAAAGAGAGAGAGGGAAACAAACCATAAGAGACTCTTAATGATAGAGAATAAACTGAGGGCTGATGGAAGGAAGTAGGTGGGAGATGTGCTAAATGGGTGATTGGGACTGAGGAGGGCACTTGTGATGAGCACTGGGCGTTCTATGGGAGTTGTGAATCACTAAATTCTACTCCTAAAACCAATATTACACTATATGTTAATTAACTAACTAGAATTCAAATAAAAATTATGTACTATATGTTGGCTAATTGAACATAATAATAATAAAAAATAAACTATACTTCTGCCAAAATAAACATTTACAAAATAAAAAAATAAAAATGTGAAGAAAAAAAATAAAGCAAACAGATATTCAGGGCTCCATTGCTGAAACTTAAAGAAAGGTCAATAGGCAGGGGCAAAAGGCAGACAGTGCCTTGCATATGCTGCCTCAGTGTTTACTTCATGAATGAATGAGCGAATAAGTGATGAAATCCTCTTGTGTGAGCAGAGCACAAAACACCTAGCTTGTTGGAAGGTCATTATGTGGATTTCAAAACAGACTTAGAGGGAGGGCCTGCCAGTGATAAGTGGGTGGCAGATCCTCAAACTCTATTTCCTATGTGTTTTATATGATTCTTCAGTGCTTAATCCAGCTGGTTGCTTCTTTCTCATCCCACCAAATTCCTCCTTACTTCTGCTCCAGCTACCCTCTTAGCTACCTTCCTGAATCAATCCTTGTGCTAGAAAGTTCCAGAAAGTTCAGCTTCTGAAAATTTTAGGGTTTCTTGACATACTCCAGCTAAGCTGGTTGAAATTAGTTAGCTAAGTACCTAGAACTGTAACTAGCCCCTAATTGCCATTCAATAAATTTTCACTTTTTTAATTTCATTATTTGAAATAAAATTTCAAAAAATTCTATGTAGTCCATATCCCTCACCCAAAACCCTCCCATACTCACACATTATAGAGGGAGAAATCAAGGCTTAGAAAATGGAGGGCACTTGTTTAAGTTCCATGGTGAAAAAGTTGGGACCAGAGTCCCATGATCCCAACTCCTGGGTTGCCTTTAGCAATTGCTGATCTTCTCTATTTACTCTGGCTTCTACTCCCCATAAGGTAGATTTTAAAAAGCTCTGTCCCTTGTTGTTCATTTCCTCCTTCTTCCTCCATACTACCCGTATCCAGTTTTTAATACATTCTCCTTACTCATATTTTTTGTCCTCTGCCCTCCTTCTCTCTCTCCACTACCACTCCCCCACCATAGAATATTTTTCCCTGAATAAAAAGGCTCAGTATCTGGGGCACCTGAGTGGCTCAGTCATTCAAGCATCTGCCTTTGGCTTGGGTCATCTCAGAGTCCTGGGATTGAACCCCATGTGGAGCTCCCTGCTCAGCAGGAAGTCTGCTTCGCCCTCTCCCTCTGCCTCTCTTCCTGCTCGTGTTCTTTCTTTCAAATAAATAAAAAAATATTTTTTAAAAAAGGCTCAGTATCTTCAGATGGAATACTCAGCAAAGTCAGAAAACAAAGTCTTCAATTTGATGCAACTATATATAAAGGAGGGTGAGCAGGCTTTATAATCACTAGCAGCATTTTGAGTACCATTTGAAGAAGAGTAGTATAGGTCTCTGGAAGGTAGACTAATATACTACTTGACGTCCATATTACACTTTTCCTTCAGACATACAGAAATCTTCATTTATACTCATTCAAGAAATGAGTATGTTAGAAGTTTAACACCAAAGTTTTGAAGGACTGGTTTAGATCCCCTGGAAATACACCAGAGCAAATTCCAGGTTGGTCAGAGATTTATTTATTTTTATTTTTTTTAAAGATTTTATTTATTTATTTGTCAGAGAGAGTGAGAGAGCGAGCACAGGCAGACAGAGTGGCAGGCAGAGGCAGAGGGAGAAGCAGGCTCCCTGCCGAGCGAGGAGCCCGATGTGGGACTCCATCCCAGGACGCTGGAATCATGACCTGAGCCGAAGGCAGCCGCTTAACCACCTGAGCCACCCAGACGTCCCTGGTCAGAGATTTAAATGTGAAAAATAAAGCCATAAATATGTGGATGTTCATATAGGTGAATATTTTCATACTCTTGAAGTGCAGAAGGCAATATTTTCTAGCACGATTTTAAAACAGAAGCTGTAAAGTAAAAGATTGAGAGATCCCATTACATATAAATCTAAAACTTTTTTAAAATTTAAATTCAATTAGCCAAGCACAGCATGCGGAAACAACTTGCAAACAAAATTGCAACATGCATAACAAAAAAGAGTTAACTATTTTTTTAAAAAAAGATTTTATTTATTTATTTGATGGAGAGACAGCAATAGAGGGAAAACAATCAAGTGGAATGGGAGATGGAGAAACAGGCTTCCAGCTGAGAAGGGAACCTGATGCAGAGCTCGATCCCAGGACCCTGGGATCATGACCTGAGCCGAAGGCAGACACTTAATGACTGAGCCACCCAGGTGCCCCAGCATTAATATTTTAAAAGCCTGAAAAATCTATAAGAAAATTATAACTCAATAGAAACATGAGCAAAGAGCATGGGAAAAGTTACTAAAGTTAATAAGGATTTGAAAAGATGTTCAATCAAACTATTAATCAGAGAAGTGTATTGCTGGTTTGAGTATAGATTCTTGTAAATTATTTGCAGGGCAATCTGGAGAAGTGTATGAATCAGACAAGGATGCAAGAGCCTTGTTTACAAAAAAAAAGTAAGAAAAAATTAAAATGTCCATTAGTAGGATTTAGTTAACTAAATTATTGGTTCACTAATACAAAAGAATGTTATAGATATATTAAAATGATGTAAATCTAAATGTGTTAACATTAAACAATGTACTCAGTGTATTACTGCATGAGAAAATCAAGTTACAAAAACAATATGCATAAAATAATCTTTCATTTTTGTGAAAAATTTTATTTGCCCATGATAAAAGCCTGCACCTACATCAACATTTTACTTATTTGATTTTCATTGTCCTCTTTATAAATTTTTCATTGTCTAAAAATGTTTCAATGGTAATAACATTTACTCTATTTTATTCATTTAACAAACATTCTAATAGTGCTTATATGTGCCAGGCACTGTTCTAAGAACTTTACTAATATTAACTCATTTTCCTAGAACAGAAAAATGAAAGTAATAAAGTATTTTCCATGTGGGGGGTAGAGTGGAGGGGCTCATTTCAGAAGTGAGAGGATGCTGGATAATATGAGACTCTTATAGAAGAAATCCACCATGTTTTGACTCAAAGCCATCTCCTTTTAATGACACAATGAGGTCAACAGGTCATGGGAGCCCCATTCCTTTGCCTTTCTCTCATTCTTTTTAATGATGGGACAACTAATTAGCCATTAAGGATTAGCCAAAGAGGGTTTAAGCAGAGGAGCATGCTGGAGCCAGAAGAGGGGGGCTTCCAGTTGCACAGGCCCTGCTTTGATTCTGGGCCACACTACTTAGGAGCTGTGTGATAGGGGGCAAGTTTGCTTCAATTTTCAGAATCTCAGTTTCCTCATCTGTAAGGTGAGGGGGCAGAGGTAGAAGTTTTATACTATAAGACTGTTTCCTAAATCTGAGCTCCCTCACTTTTCCCTCTTCTTTAAAGAGCTAGGAAGATCAGGTCAGCCCTCCCTCTAGTATAGGCCACCCAAACTTAAGAAAGTCTTACATCCATTTAATGGCTGAGTTATCCCAGAACAACCTGTGAGGCAACCTTGGCTTATCTGCTGACATATGGAATTATTGACCCTTGGTCTTGGAGTTCTAAGTGTTTTGCATTTTCAAATGCGTTTGTTGTTCTTTCAGTTAAACCTGCCCTGGAAGGATTATGAATAAACAGGGTGTTTGATTACTACATGGCAGTGTGCTTGATACTTTTACTTTCTGGCTAGAAATGCCTCTAAGGATGGGTCCCTTTTGTAAATTACCAGCAAACTTTCTCTTGGTCCTCTCCATCTCACCCTTAAACTGCCCAAGAATCTCTTAATTTCCCCAACTCCCCAAATATTTAACCTCTTCCCTTCCCCTCTACCTTATCATCTCATACTTCTGAATATAACATGAATATGCGGAGCATAACAGTCAGGGTTTAGGGGCAGGGACAAGGTCAGGCCAAGAGTTTGTCCTGGCCCTCCCTAGAGGCTTGGGTTTAGTAATGGAGGAGGCTTCTAGACTGTCACATATGACAGGTCCCTTAAAGAGCACCACCTTCATTCTACAGGTGTTAAGACCAGGGTCCAGAAAGGGGCAGGGTCATAACAAACGTCATAGGAATTATTGGTGGAAACAGGACTCACTCTAAAGACACAGAATGATTTTATCACTGTCAACTCAGCCAACCTTATTTATTTATTCATTCATTCAACAAATATTTATTGAATGCCTGTCTTTCCCTTGCTTGAACCATTCTGGTATTATTTTTCTGCCCATTTCAGAATGCTTGTCATTCTCTCCCTTGAAATCCAGTTTTGTGCTTATGCAGTTTGCCTTGGAGACTGGGAATAACTTGAGGATGGGGACTCAGCCTCTTCTCCTGGAAACTCCTCAGAGTACTTAACACAGAGTCTTGAAAAGACAAAGACCAAGGTAATGGTGTGTGTGAGGAATAAGTTCTATATGGCAAAGATTCTATGGATTTTGACCACCTGCATTTGAGTTGTGTGGGGAAAACTGATTTGGAAATGTACATCCAAAGCCTCCTCCACACCTATATGAATCAGAATCTCGTAAGAGAAGGAGCAGTAGTCTGCATTTTTAACAGGTACCGGATGATTTGAATGCATCCTACAGTTTAAGACCACTGGGTTAGATGTTCTAAGTATTTAGTTGAAGGCTCAGTGAGACAGCAATTCATTTTCCTAGTTTCCAACTAGAAAACTGATCTAAGAGAGTTTTAAGATCCTGTTCAGCTTCCAAGAATAAGATTTTGGAAAATATCTTTGTCTTTCCAACTACAACAAATTACCTCCACATACATCTCTGCAGAGTTGACTTCTTAAAGCAAACTGTAGTATCAGATCACTCCGAATGGCTTCAGTGAGTTATTTGGGTAATTCCAGCTTTGGGAAGAATTCCAGTAAATCATCAGCAAAATTCCACATGCCACTGGGGAAAGAGCAACTTCTTTTCTTCCTTCCTGGCCCAGGTTTTTGGAAACAACTCCCTTCTTTCCATGTGTCCAGCAGGAATGCATTTAGATGGAGTGTCCCAGTCTAGGCCCTTAGTCATCACCACTCCCTTCCTGGGACTCTTACACCAGTTCCCTTGCTGGGTTCCCTGGCCCCACACTGGTGCCTCCTCCCCTCTTTGTCAAGGTAGATGGTCTCACCAGACCCAAGTTCTGTTAGTGGCTCTCCCCTGGGTCACACAGCTTCCTATGTCTTCCCATCAATCACCTAGAACAGAAAGTTCAAGGTTCAAGATTACTGAACCTGTAATTGAAGACTTCTAGTACTTTGACCTTGCCGTCTCTGGTCCTAACGTGCATTCCCTTCCTATAAGCACCCTATGCTCTAGTTCAGTGTTTCACAAGTGTGGTCCTGGGGATACTGGCTTCAGAGTCACCTGGAAGTATTTCTGAATTTGTGAGCCTGCACTGTGGCACTTTCACCATCAGAGTTTTTAAAATCTGCAAGCCCCAGCTAATCCAAAGCTCCCTATTTTGCTAAACACAGCAATGTAGTTGCCCCCAAACCCTATCATCTTTAAACAAACTCTGGGAAGTCTTATTTCAGTTGTACTGCTTTGACCTTCAGGTGGAGCCAGTGTATGGTCAATGGACTAGAGCTAGACAGAGCCCAGTATCCTAGCCGAAATACTAAGATTCTAATGTCAAGCCAGAGAGTCAAGTCTGAGAGAAATCTGAGTCTGAAGTCAAGAAGATGAGCCGAAGATGCCAGAATTATGTATAGAAGCCCTAAGTGTCGGATGCCAGGCCGAAACAGGATTGGAAGAGGAACATACTGTGAAGTAGTGAGGTTGCCAGCATTTCAGCAGTGTTGGGTTACACCTGAGTCTCTGTTATTGATCACGAGATGTGTGACTCTGAACAAGTCATTCCTCCAACTTAACACCTTTCAGTGGGTCCCAGTGCCTACAAAATAAAGAACAACACACTTATCCTTGCTTATAATGCACTACACAGCATGCTACCTTCTACATATTCATCCGCATCTCCTTCTACTCTCTCTCTCTCTCTCTCTCTCTCTGTGACCCCAAATCGATTATTTGGCTTTACTGAACTCCCTGCAGTTCTAATACACACAGATGACTTTCCACTTTCCAAATCTTTTCAGTGTTCTATCTCCTGCCTGGATGCCATTGCTTCCTCTTGTCTGTCTCCTTTTCTGCTCCAAGACTTCTCTTCTATGAATCTTTCCCTCACTTTCATCATGGAATGAGTGTTCTTTTCTGTTGGTCCATGGGAACCTTCCTTCTCCTCCAGTGGGTTTACTGGTAGCCTTTTTTCCTCTCTCTTTCTTTCTTCATAGATGGTGAACACTTGAAGGCAACCTGTTCTCAGGAGCCTCTGCTCTGTCAGAATCCTCTGAAGCATTCACCTAGCAGAGGGCCTTATGCAGAGCAGTCACTCAAGAGATACTGTTACAAGAACATAAGCATGAAAAAAATGTACACGTAAGATGAGTTGAGATCAGACTAAAGTAGACCAGATTAAACCAGACAAGATAAAAGGTGACATTTCTGAAAGGTTTGAGGAGTAGAAAGAGATGAAAAATACAGCCCTCAGCCTCCTTCCTCAAGTTAGTGTGTGCCACCTCAAAAATGTTGTTTCTGCTGGAGACTTTGTGAGAGTGGCTCAACTCACTCTGTTCACAATCCCCTCCACATCTTCAGGACTGGAATCTCAAGTAGGCCTCGGGATGAAGGTGGGGGAAGCAGGTTCAAGAGAACCTTTGCAGAAGAGAAATATGCTCATGAATACCTCACTGATATGCCCTCTGCTTTCAGTAGGGTCCCCCATGGATCAACTGAGGTCCCCATCTCAATGATAGGCTCTTCCACTAGGTCTTTTTTTTTAGATTTTATTTATTTATTTGACAGAGGGAACACAAGCAGGGGGTGTGGGAGAGGGAGAAACAGGCTTCCCGCTGAGCAGGGATCTTGATGTAAGGCTCAATCCCAGGACCCTGGGATCATGACCTGAGCTGAAGGCAGACATTTAATGATTGAGCCACCCAGGCACCCCCATTAAGTCTGTTTTGACTTGGTGTTAAAAGCATATTATAGCAGTCTAACTAGGAAAATTGTTAACCTCTTATACATTGAAAACTGTGAAAACTCAACTGGTACTCCATAAAGTTCCTTATTAATTTCCATGTTTGGGAGAAAATGGGGAGGTAACACGATGGTATCTATAGGAAAAATAACAACAACAACTAAAATAATTTTGAAAAAGCTTGGCTCATCCCTCCCAATTTTGACTAATTCAAATTTCAGCAGTTGCTACAGTTTTACAATTGCTTCACAGTAGTGAATAAGTCTTAGGGAACAATGGATTCACCTTATATAGATTTACAGCATATGATACAATCAACTGAAAAATGGGAATTAACAGACTGCTGGTGTATTTAAATTCATTTGTCTGCTGCAATTTAATAGGGCTTATATTAAATGTGACTGTGCCCAAGACCACATAAAACATGAGTTATAAGGAACAAGATCAAATGTTCTCATACATAAGTACCCCAAACATCACTTAATAATAGAACTGTAAAGGCAAAACCCAAAACCAAATCTCAATTGTTGCTTATTCCTGGAGCCAGAAATTGACATATCTTCCTGGCAGCAATTTGTAAACCCAACACTTGCTTTTTCTGTGGCAAGAGTCACTCCCCTTTCTCCTCAAAGAAATCATAGTAGTTCTTGGCCTGTTTTCTTGGCTCTTTGAAAGATAGGGACTAGATCTCTTCAGGTCTCCATGCCCTTCACAAAGAATGTTGGCCTCATGTGGGCCAGAGGCTCTTTTCAAATAGGAGAAGTAACAATGTTGGTGTTCCCCAGGGCTAGATGCTTTACCCATACTCTCTATGAACATTATTGTTCAGTCCTGTAGTTTAACTATCTATGAGGTATTAATATAGACCAGGTTAATGTTGCAGTTACCAATATATCCTCATATCTTGGTAGCTTAAAATGATAGAAGTTTTTTCTAGATGCTCAAAGTGCAATGCAAGTGTTTCTGATAGGGTGGCTTCCCTGAATAACTCTTCTTCGAATGAGGACTCAGAAATTCCAAGATCCTTCCATTTCATGATGCTGTCATCTTAAATGCCTCTGAATGAAGAAAAACTGGAGGGTAAAGAAAAATGTGAAGGATAACACATCCAGTGTTTCACTACCTTGACCTGGAGTGACACACATGACTTTTGCTTTTTACCATTGTAAAAAAAAAAAATCTAGGTGCTAGGGGTGATGGGGAAATGTAGCCATTAGCTGGGAAATTTCCCGTTCTATACTGTTGAACAGGAACACAAATAGCTACCTAACCACTTCTGCCTCAGGCTCCCAAATCTGTATTTTACCTAACATTTATTTATTTATTCATTTAATTTATTGAGCTCCAACTCTAAGATAGGCAATGAGAATTTGCAAATGAATCATGATTTCTATCCTCAAACACACAGCCTAGTGGGGGCACTTTCACACAAAAGTACACCCAGTTGCTTTCCTCCTGTCAATTTAGCAATCACATGACGTCTGATTACCCAAGAATAGAGACTTCTTAGTGACTAGTCTTGAGAATCTTCATACAAATGTGATCTTTTTGTCGTTCATGGGCAGGGGGTCAAGTGCTTCCAGAAGAATGTTGACTCTCAAGGAGATCCCTCTGTAACCCCAGATAGGATTCTTTTAACTCTCTCCTATTATTCTTATTCTTGATGATCTTCTTGGCTGTTTCTTTGCCTGGTATTGCTCTCTGGAAGCAAAGACTTAGTATAACTCAGTTAAAAACAAAACCTTTTATAACATCATGATCACACCATTTTCTGCTTAAATCCTTTCAAATGGGTCTCATAACTGAGATCAAACTCTATATTAACTCATCTGGCCTATAAAGCCCTTCATGATCTGGCCTTTGCAACCTCATATCCTGCCACTCTAATCACATGCCAGACTCACTGGCCTTGCCAGTCCTTGGATATGCCAAACTTATTTTTACCTCTGAATATGCTGTACCCTCTGCCTGGAGTGATTTTTTCAATACTTTTCCCCTAACTTGTGCCTTCTTGTCATTCAGATATCAAGTCAAATGTGACCTCTGCAGAGAAGCTTTTTCTGACCACCCAGTCAATTCCAGTTTTATTATCTTGTTTTTGCACACCACAAAGCTTTATAACTATGTGAAATTATCTTCTTTGATTATCTTTGTGTGTCTTGGGCCTGCCTACTCCAACTCTAATGGCGGCTCCATAATAGCAGGGATTTTATTTGTCTCGTTCATTTCTCAACCTTCATCACTGGAAGAGTGGGACATAGCAGCTTCTTAGCGTAGGCTTGTTGCATTGATGTGTGCACGCATGAATAACTGGACATTGTACCATTACTGAGTTCTTGTCACTACTCTTGTCACTAATGTCAATGCTGTCACCAACTCCATTGCTACTAATGACATTGTCTGTGTCTCCACAGCTCTTTCCTTTGCTTGCCTTGGACAAATAGACAAGGAAAACGCAGAGAAACACTTTCTTCCTTCTTAAAGTGAAAGTACTTGGTGGTGATTTTGATAATTAGAATCTGAAAATACATGTGAGATCCAGGAACAAATTTTAAAAAGGTTCTGTCATAGTTGAAAGAGTTGTCACAATGTTCATATACTCTAGTGCCTACATTTTACTCATACATTTGGGATTCTCTGGACCCTTACATTAGACACAGTTCTAAAAAGTTAATAGTACTTTCTCTGGACTCCTTGTTGGCTCCTCCTCTTCCCCTCCCCTAAAGACAGATTATTTTTCACTTAGTATTCTGTTCTTGGTACTCTTTTCCCCCTCTCTTTGCATGCTTTCTTTTGATAATCTCACACAGCTTCAATTATTTTCTCTGTGATATTCATTCCTAAATCTTTTTGGTAGCCGCAATATCTCTAAGGAGCTCCAACTGCCTCCTGGGCAGAGAATGCCACCCAAGTGTTCACCTTCAACTCTCAAACTCTATGTACCTGAAATGAAACTCATTCATCTCCTTTCTCTCATACCTCCTCCCACAAAACTGCCCCCTACAGACATAGACACATAGACCAATGGACCAGAGTAGAGAGCCCAGATATGGACCCTCAACTCTATGGTCAAATAATCTTCGACAAAGCAGGAAAAAATATCCAGTGGAAAAAAGACAGTCTCTTCAATAAATGGTGCTGGGAAAATTGGACAGCTATATGTAGAAGAATGAAACTCGGCCATTCTCTTACACCATACACAAAGATTAACTCGAAATGGATAAAGGACCTCAATGTGAGACAGGAATCCATCAGAATCCTAGAGGAGAACATAGGCAGTAACCTCTTTGATATCAGCCACAGCAACTTCTTTCAAGATATGTCACCAAAGGCAAAGGAAACAAAGGCAAAAATGAACTTTTGGGACTTCATCAAGATCAAAAGCTTCTATTTTTTTTATAGCCAAATCAGCTTGAAACCTCAAGTTCAAATGCTATCTCTGACTACTCTCTATGCCTTGTCCCGTACATAGAGATGGTGGGCATCTGTCAATTCCACTTCCTTAATATCTCTCCTCTCAATTCACTGTGATATGGTCATTGTTCAGATATCTTGCCAATCATCTGAAATAATAATTTTGATTACCAACTCCTTGCTCAAAATCTTCAATTTTTATTTCCTGGAAAGATGAGTCTTATTTCTTCAGCCTCCCATTCAAGGACTTGCATAGTCTAGCCCCACTTTCCTTTCTGATTTTACCTCCTCTTTGTACTCCAACTAGAATGAATTCCTTGCATTTCTTTCAATACACCCTGAGACTTACTGCCTACATTGATTTTTTAAAATTTTTTTAATTTTTTATAAACATATAATGTATTTTTATCCCCAGGGGTACATGTCTGTGAATCGCCAGGTTTACACACTTCACAACACTCACCATAGCACATACCCTCCCCAATGTCCATTTGATTTTTTAAACAAATATTTATTGAGCATCTATTATGTGTTAAGTCTTGGCATTTTGCTCATAGTTCTTTTTCTACCTGAAATGCCCTTCTTTCCATCTCTGTGTTTCCAACCATATCATTTTCAAGACCCAGTTCAAATGCATCTTCCTCTAAGTAGTCTTTTCTGATACCCTAGCCATAAGTGATTTATTCCTCCTCAGAATTCCCATGACACATTTTCTATACTGCTCTTATAGAGTGTATTACTCTACTTGTACATGTATACACAGCTCTTTTTACACCACTGGATCAGAAGTACTTCAAGAATGGAATCAGTGTCTGATCCCATCTATGGTCCCACTTTTCACACATTGGTCATTCAAAAACTGCCTAATAAATAAGTAAATGAATGAGTGTGACTTGAGGCTTGTTCGTCTGTTTTCTCTTAGAAATTAGAAAGAGTGTGGCCCTTGAGGAGGCAAGCATGATGAGTTGGGGTTGTTGATAGACTATTTCGGAGGAAACTTACAGAAAACCTACACAAAGCTGACACAAAATCTCAAAAACTAGTTTGGAGCCATTGAAAACATGGAGTCCTGAGCACTCCCCTGTGTACTGCCCAGTGCAATAATTTTATTTAGAATGATGAACATTGGGGATTGCAGAAAGTGGAACTTTGAATATTATTCTCTTTAGATAACAGGCAAGTGTGTAAGCCGCAGAACTTTGAATATAATTCTCTTTAGATAACAGGTAAGTGTGTAAGCCATCTCGCAGGATTTCATCCAAAATGATTAAAATGATTTTTAAAGTGTTTCTGGGTTTAAAAGGGGTTATATTAAGTTATGTGCAAAGTTCATATCTGAGGAATACCTCATTTCCAGCAATTCTGGTGGATAAATGAAACATTACTCTAATAGATTAAACCCCTTATTTTGTATATCTAATTTCTTTCCATTCCCTTCCCTCCTCAGTATGTTCTGCATAGTGAAAGAAAAAAAGAAAGATGCTTTTTAATCCTCTAATTAAATGTCAAACCATTACCCAGGTAGCCACAGCACAGTGTCCTCAGCACATCTGTCAGGGCTGCTATCCATCAACCTTCCCCTTCTAGGCAGAAATGTGATTACTTCTTGGAACAATGTCAACAATTTCTAACTGCAGAAAGTTGATCTAGTTTGATATTACTCATGCAGGGATGAATTACTGGAAATATGATGGCTTAAAAAAACAATGATATTCTGATTGTATTTTGGTTAAGGATCAGAAATTAGTACTGAAATGTTGACCTTTCTCTTTTCTTTCTAGGCCTTAGGTACACAAATTGTATTAATTGTGTTAATCATATATTTCCTTTTATGGCCCTTTATCATCCTTAAATCATGTAGCATTTTTTTACTTAAAATATATAATTAATACTTGTGAATCCAACATCCAACATAAGAACTAGACGAGAATTACCAAGAACTTACATCTACTTAGGTGATCCTCCCCCATCCCATTACCCTGCCTCCCCACTTCCCTTCAAGAGAAAACCACTATCCTGAATTTCCTGTTTATCACCTCCATGCTTTTTAAATTATTTCTTTTGCTTTTTAAATAGTTTAATTCCATATATATGTATTTTTTTTAAATTTTTATTTTTTATAAACAAATTTTTATCCCCAGGGGTACATGTCTGTGAATCGCCAGGTTTACACACTTCACAGCACTAACCATAGCACATACCCTCCCCAATGTCCATTACCCCACCCACCTTTCCCGACCCCCATCCCCCCAGCAACCCTCAGTTTGTTTTGTGAGATTAAGAGTCACTTATGGTTTGTCTCCCTCCCAATCCCATCTTGTTTCTTTTTAAGCAATACATTGTTTAGTTTGACTTATTGCATTTTAATGAAGATACCAGTATCAAATAGTGTTCCAGGACTTGCTTTTTATTACTCAACTTTATCCTGTATTCATCTATATTGTTTTTGGAAATTGAAACTCATTATTTTTCACTGCTATAGAATATTTCAATCTATGAATAATTATTTATATTTTCTTTCTGTTCCTGAGAATTGGGTTGTTTCCAAATTCTTTTGTTTTTGTTTTTTGCCATTACAAACAGTGCTGCTGTGAATATTCTTATATATATTTCTTTTTTCTCTCTATTTTATTTTATTTCTTTTCAGAGTAACAGTATTCATTGTTTTTGCACTACACCCAGTGCTCCATGCAATATGTGCCCTCCTTAATACCCACCACCTGGCTCCCCCAACCTCCCACCACCCCCTGCCCCTTCAAAACCCTCAGGTTGCTTTTCAGAGTCCATAGTCTCTCATGGTTCACCTCCCCTTCCAATTTCCCTCAACTCCCTTCTCCTCTCCATCTCCCCATGTCCTCCATGTTATTTGTTATGCTCCACAAATAAGTGAAACCATATGATAATTGACTCTCTCTGCTTGACTTATATATATTTCTGTGAGCACATGTGCAGGAATTGCTTTTTTGAGTCTTGGTCATGCAAATTTTGCACTTTACTGGTAAATACCAAATTGTTTCTCAAAGAGGTATACCATGCACACCAGCAATTTCTAAGAAATTCTATTATAGTTCATGTTAGTGTAGTCAAATTTATCAATATTTTCTTTCATGGTTAGTGCTTTTTTTGGTATCTTGTTTAAGAAATTCTTTATCCTGAGGTCACAAAAATATTCCTGTCTGTTTTCATCTAAAATTCTTAAAGTTTTATTTTGGCCATTAAATTACTAAATCCACCTGGAGTTAATTTGTCTGTATGGTGTGGGGTAGGGACTCAATTTTTTTTTCTTTTTTTAATTTAAAATCAATTAGCTAACATATAGCACATCATTAGTTTCAGACGTAGAGTTCAATAATTCATCAGATGCATATAATACTCAGTGCTCATCACATCACAGTTTTTTGCACTCGAGCTATTGAATAGTCATGAATGCTTTCATGTCTATTCCTTTGGATTTGTTTTTTTCCTCTGAGTCTCTTAGTAAAAACTCCTCTCTAAGAATATCTACTCTGTTCTAACTAAGCTAAGAAAAGTGTGGTTTTCCACACTTATATTGGACTAAGGAGAAAAATGAACAGTCGGGGTGGCCACTTTTCTACATTTGTTGATGAGATTGGGGCTGGAATAGTACCATCCTCTGCTTTTAGAGCACTGACTCAGAAGTCAGAGAGTCCTAGGTTCAAATCCCACCTCTTCCATTTGCAAGCTGTGGAATCTAGAGCAGATTACTTAACCACTTAGAGCCTCAGATTCCTTGAAAAATTAAAGTAAGAGTAAGGATATGTTCACCTTATAAGACCACTGTGAGAATTAGCTGAACAGGGAAATGCAAACAACCCAACTAAAGACCCAACATACACAGTCTGCTTGAGAGTTGGGATTATTATTAGGGCTTTTAGCCCAGCTTGACTGTCCCTGCCGATTTCCATTCTTGTTTGCAAGTATGGTCGTGGTAGTGAAGAGCATCTCTATATACTTAATATAATACCTATATACCTTTATATAACTATATACTTCTTAATAACTGTGCACCCATATATAACTATATAGCTCAATGTCTTCTATATATCTATATACCTTCCAGTGCTTGACTGGAAGAAATAAAGTGTTAGTGACTGAGAGATTGAGGAACAAAGTGTCAAACAATGGTTGCAGCTACTGCTGGTTCTGTCAAAGCCCATTGTTTATCTTTAATTCTTTTTTTTAAAGATTTTATTTATTTGACAGAGATCACAAGTAGGCTGAGAGGCAGGCAGAGAGAGAGGAGGAAGCAGGCTCCCCACCAGGCAGAGAGCCTGATGCGGGGCTCGATCCCAGGACCCTGAGATCATGACCTGAGCCGAAGGCAGAGGCTTAACCCACTGAGCCACCCAGGCACCCCAAAGGTCTGACTTAATTTTGGCTCAGGTCCTAATCTCAGGGTCATGAGATCAAGCCCTGCATCGGGATATGTTTTGGGTGTGGAGCCTGCTTAAGATTCTCTCTGTCTACCTCTGTCCCTTTCCCCCTCCAAAAAAAGACTTTACTAAGCCAACAAAAAAGGACGTCCCCCCCTTACTTTCAAGGTGCTGCAATAAAACTTTTAGCTGCTGAAGCCATTCTTAATATTATTTGCTTTATTTTTTTTAATTTTTTATTTTTTTTTAATTTCTTTTCAGCGTAACAGAATTCATAGTTTTACACCACACCCAGTGCTCCATGCAATGCGTGCCCTCCACTATACCCACCACCAGGCTCCCCCAACCTCCCACCCCCCGCCCCTTCAAAACCCTCAGGTGGTTTTTCAGAGTCCATAGTCTCTCATGGTTCATCTCCCCCCCAATTTCCCTCAACTCCCTTCTCCTCTCCATCTCCCCTCTCCGTGTTATTTGTTATGCTCCGCAAATAAGTGAAACCATATGATAATTGACTCTCTCTGCTTGACTTATTTCACTCAGCATAATCTCTT
>PISX010011472.1:0-65098 GCA_004024625.1 Mellivora capensis
GACTTTCTGAAAATAACAGAAAATAACAGAAGTTTCTGGACCGAGACTGACCCAAAGTAAGTGAAACTGCAGAATCTAAAACCACACATAGAGGGGGACTACTATATGTCAACTGAATTATATTCTGGTTTAGTCATCAAGTATTGAAGTAAAGATAACATTGCTTTTAATTTAAAAACATGGGGCGCCTGGGTGGCTCAGTGGGTTAAGCCTCTGCCTTCCGCTCAGGTCATGATCCCAGGGTCCTGGGATTGAGCCCCACATCAGGCTCTCTCTGCTCAGCAGGGAGCCTGTTTTCTCCCTCTCTCTCTGCCTGCCTCTCTGCCTACTTGTGATCTCTGTCAAATAAATAAATAAAAATCTTAAAAAAAATATTGTTTTTTTTAAAAAAAGAATTACATTAAGAAACTAGTGTTATTATTAATTATATACATATGTGTTCAGAATTATATCTTGAATATATATATGTTTAAAACATTTATTTTTTCTTAAGGTTAATTCTTTATCAAGATCCTTTAGAAAATAAGCCTCATGAAGGGAAGCAATCATTATTTAGCATGTAGTAGACACATAAGTATTTCTTGAATATTTTTTCCTAGCAATCAATATTTTAGTGTAACTATTTAATATACATGTTATAAGTGTCAAAAGTACTTATTCTACTAGAGTTCAATATATAAAATATTTCTCCAGAGGTGTAGTTTCATACATTCTGAATATCTTTGTATTTTAGTATTCTTTCAAATATATATATATATAATCACTTATATAAGAATATCATATATTTGTATTTATTTTAGAAACAAATTCCTTAGTTAACATCTTCTTTATGATTTCAAATATTCATGATATGTCAGGAAATTTTTCAGCATGTAAATGTTTTAATCTTAAATGTATTAGTGATTTTAACCCTTAATAGAATATAAAGCCCTCCTTGGCCCTTCCTACTCCCATAAGACTTTCATATTTTAACTATTTCTAACATTATCTTCCATCTTAAATAATTATTCTTTTTTTAACAATCACTCGATATCTACCATGTGAGAAAAACCAGGTATGCATTGGACATAAGATGATATATTAAAGTCATTTACCTCAACTACTCATAGTCTGGTTGAAAAAAATAAATTTTAAGTCCTACCTCATGTGGAGTGAAATCCACTCAACTGCAATGATTTTGTAAAATGAGCAAACAGTAAATTTTTTTGACATAGGCAATGGAAATTTGAATCTATAACATAATCTACTTTAATGTAACAGCTTTCTCATTTCTCTTTCAACTTTATCATTTTTAATGTAAAATATCTCATTTTAGATTTTATATAAATTCATCCCATTAATGAGAATTTAAAATTGATACAAAATTATTGAAAGCCTAGGTCCATAAATGAAAGAAGTTTCTTATTAAGTATAGGAAATTTGGATCATGTATTGGAAGCATTATAAATTATAATTATTTAGCTTGCATTCTATAATACCATAAATATTTATATATTCAAAATTGTGGTGAACTTGTTAGATGAATGAAGAAATTGGTGGTGTTAGAAATAAGAATACGGGGGCACCTGGGTAGCTCAGTCATTAAGCAGTTGCCTTAATAGACTCAGGTAATGATCCCACAGTCCTGGGATGGAGGCCCACATCGGGCTCCCTGCTCAGTGGGAAGCCTGCTTCTCCCTCTCCTGCTCCTCCTGCTTGTGTTCCCTCTCTCTCTGTGTCTCTCTTTGTCAAATAAATAAATAAAATCCTAAAAAAAAATAAGAATATATAGGTTATGAATTGGAATGAAGTAGATACATCTTAGATGATTATTATATGGAATAATTTAGATCAGCTTCCTTAACAACACCTAAAGGCATTATTCACATAATTTTTCTCAAGTATTTTCTTCTAATTTTAGAATCTTGAACACATTAACTGAAGAAAAAAAAATTGTCATATTCTAAAATTTATTAATCTAGCTTCTAAATTTCTAGTAGTAATCAAAACAAACAAAACAAACCAAAAAATCACTAGGCAGATAAAGGCTTACATAATATAAATTTTCAAAACAAAGATAACTCCTGCATTAATTGAGTTTCTATTAATTGCAAGTGGGGAAGTCCAACTTTCGGTAAAATAGTTATTTACTTATGAAACTGGAGAGCACATATATGGGGCTTAATTCAGAAATAATCAAAGATTCCAATAATTTGATATTATTTTTTAGCTCCATTTTTCAAGTCTACTTTTAAAAAATTTTTTTTAAATTTATTTATTTGTCAGAGAGAGAGGGAGAGGGAGCGAGCGAGCACAGGCAGACAGAGTGGCAGGCAGAGGCAGAGGGAGAAGCAGGTTCCCCACTGAGCAAGGAGCCCTATGTGGGACTCGATCCCAGGATGCTGGGATCATGACCTGAGCCAAAGGCAGCCGCTTAACTGAGCCACCCAGGTGTCCCTCAAGTCTATTTTATTTGTGGGCTACAACTTCTTATACTGCTTATGATTTCTGACATAAGAGAGAATATAAAATATGCTGAAATGTAGACTAATTTTGAAATATTAAACTTTTAAAAGTAGGGTAAATATTCTAATATAGACTTGAACATACAAAATGCACAGTTTTAAATGCATCATTCCAGGACTTTATAAAAATCAGTGCTTTATTAATTGCATCTATGTTCATCTAATGCCTCTAAAAAATTTGAGTACTTCTATTAATGTTAAAGCCAAAAGCATGTACCAACCCTGGTAAATTTATTTGTAATATTTCTTTTCTCTTAAAATCTAATAAAGTTATGGTATTTTCCAACATACAAGTAATAACTATTTTTATATAGTTGTATAGTGTTATCATTACTGTTGATATTTTTAAAGCTAATATTTATTTTATACTTACTATGTGCCAGCTACTGTGCAAAGCACTTTATAGCCACCATCAGTTCTTTTATTCCTTATAAAAACACTTTAAGGTAAACATTATTATTCTCATTTTACCCATGAGGAAAACAGGACTTATAAAGTCTAAATTATTTGACTAAGTATACACAGCTGGGAAAGTTTCAGGGAGGGCTTGAAGCTAGATGGTAATCTCGAGAACTATAACTTTGTGTTAATACACACAATTTTATTTTTCATGCACAAAAATCCCTTTATTAAAATAATAAGAACAGTAACTAACAAGCTGGCTTAGTGAACTGAGTTGTATTTATGATGTCTTTGGGAGTTCATGGATATCAACATTTATGTTTCTTGTTCAGTTTATTCATAGAACTAAACCTGTTGTTGGGAAGTATTAGGTTGAGTATCAATATGGTTTAAATCTTAAATAAAAATCCTCCATTGTCATCAGGTGACAAATGGAGATATAGAGAAAAAAAATTCTTTTAATCAAATGATATAGTGTCCTGGGAAATGGAAATGTTCTGCACTATCCAATATGGTAGGCAATAGCCACCTGTACCTATTAAACATTTGAAATGTGGCTAGTGTGACTGAAAAATTACATTTAAAATTTCTATTTAACTTTGGTTGATTTAAAATTAAATTTTAGAGCCACATGAGGCTGGTGTCTACTATATGGGACACCATAGCTCTGGTAGACTTCATCCAATCCAAATGATGGCTTCCAAATTATAGTCCCTGAATTTCTTAATAATATATTGAATCATTTGCTAGACATATCACAATGGATGTCTAAAATACACTTCTACCTTCATATGTCCAAATTCTTGATTTTCACTGAAAATCTTTCTCCTATATCCCTAACCTGTTAATAAAAATGCATGGGGTCTTTACCTTCAAACTCTATCAACTTTTCACCAAAACTAGAAGACACCCTATTCTAAATAATATTCATCTCTTGCCTGGACTACAGTAGTTACTTTCTAACTGATCTTCCTCCTTTCACTGGTGACCACACTGGTCACTCTAACCAGTTTTCTTTCTCTCTGTTCTTGGATTTCTGTTCCAGCTTCACAAGCTGACTATGTAAGTCCTGGGAATGATCCAATCAAGCTTTACTTTGAATTTGTCCATTTGTCTGGAATTATCTCTATTCAGATGTCCTCAATACTACTTGACTTCATTTGGGCTTCTACTCAAATATTACCTTATTAGGAAGCCCTTCCTGACAAATCCTTTTGAAGCAGCACCTCCCTACCCCTTACATGACCTTATATTTTCTATTAATATTTCTATTTTATTTTCTGTCTTCTACCTCTGCAATCTATGAGCAGCGTAGCCAAAACATTTTTGTTTACTACTATATCCTCAGGGCATAGATCAGTGTGTTGTAATTAAAATAACATTATAATTATATATACATATATATAATAATTATACACAAACAAACACAATTGGGATTAAAAAATACAATCCTCAGGGGCCCTGTGTGACTCAGATGGTTAAGCTTCTGCCTTTGGCTCAGGTCAGGTCCTGGGAATGAGCCTTGAGTTGGGTTCCCAGCTCAGCAGGGAGTCTGCCTCTCTCTCCCTCTGTTTATATACTCAATCTCTCTCTCTCAAATGAATAAGTAAAATCTTCAAAAAAGAATACAATTCTCAATTTGATATTGGTTTTGAATATCAAGTATAGGGAGACCAACTGGGATTAAAACATAAAATCTTCAAATTAATATCTTTGAAATATAAAAAATATAAACCCAGGTTCTTGATATGTAAGGCAATGACCAAAATCAGAATATCAGACAAAAGTAATACTTTAAATTTTAAAAATAAAAGAGCATAATGTGGTAGTTAGACCCATTTTGAAATATCTAGTGGTTTCATTTTTTTACTTTTTTTTTTAATTAACATATAATGTATTATTGGTCCCAGGGGTACAGGTCTGTGAATCACCAGGTTTACACACTTCACAACACTAATTTATATTTTAAAAAATCGATATCTTATTAGCTATAATGATTCTATAGCAAATTAAATTTAATTTTAGTTTAATATTTACGATTTAGACATCATTCAGCATATGTTCAAATGGATTAAATTTATTCCTTGCATCAAATGCTAGCAAGGACATGGAACAACAGAAATATTCATTGCTGGTGGGAATGCAAAACAGTATGTCACTTTGGAAAATAGTTTGGCAGTTTCTTTTCTTTTTTTTTTTTTTTAGATTTTTATTTATTTATTTGACAGAGAGAGATCACAAGTAGATAGAGAGGCAGACAGAGGGAGAGAGGAAAGCAACCTCCTTGCTGAGTGGAGAGCCCGATGCAGGGCTCGATCCTAGGACCCTGAGACCATGACCTGACTGACCCAGGCACCCTAGTTTGGCAATTTCTTACAAAACTAATCATGATCTTACCACATGATCCTGCAATCACATCCCTTATTATTTACTTAAATGAGGTAATTACATCTCAAAAAAAACCTGCACGTGAATGTTTAATAGCAGTTTTATTCATTATTGCCAAAATGTGAAAGCAAACACCTTCAGTAGGTGAATAGATAAAACAAACTGCAATCTAGGGGTACCTGGGTGGCTCAGTGGGTTAAGCCTCTGCCTTCGGCTCAGGTCATGATCTCAAGGTCCTGGGATGGAGCCCCACATGGCTCTCTGCTCAGCGGGGAGCCTGCTTCCCCTCCCCCTCTCTCTGTGTGCTGCTCTGCCTACTTGTGATCTCTCTCTCTCTCTCTGTCAAATAAATAAATAAATAAAATCTTAAAACAAACAAACTGCAATCTATACAATAAAACAGTATTAAGCATAATAAAAAATGAGCTTTTAAGTCACAAAAGTTCATGGAGGAAACTTATATGCATATGCTGAGTGAAAGAAGCCAATCTGAAAAGGCTACATATGTATGGTTCCAACAATATGACATCTGGAAAAGGAAAAACTATGGAGACAATAAAAAGATGAGTGGTTGAGTGGGGAGAAAGAAGGGAGGAATAAGAGGAAAACAAGGGATTTTTAGAACAATGAAACTGTTATTTGATGTGATATGTACTGGTGGATACATTTCATTATATGTTTGCCAAAACCAATGGCATAGAAAACATAGATAGTGAATCTTAATGTAAACTATGAGCTTTATTTAATAAGAAAGTATTGATACTAGCTCATCAATTGTAACACATACACTATATTAATTGATGTAAGATATTACAAATAGGGGAAATTAGGGAATATAGTGAAGGGGTATGTGGGAACTCCATACTCTTTGCTCAATTCGCTCTTAGTCTAAAACTGCTTTAAAAAACAAAGTCCATTAATTTAAAAAATTCATTTCCTAGATGACTTATCAGGGTAAGTTAATGATATTATAAAAAAAATCCTGATTCTATATTTTAATCACCAATCTTAGTTTGAGAAAACCTAGGACTCACCATTCTTTCTAGTGATCTTTGGAAATCTATTATACAGAGAGTAGGATCTGACAATTCTCTAAGCAGAAACTTTATGAGTTGCTATAGAATCATGTTTTATTTTTATGCCGTGGATACGTGAGGACATATTTCAATCAGCCAGAGAGATTTCCTTTACAGACTGTATCTACAGTGTAACTGGTCCCATAAAAATGATAGAAAACATTAACACACTTATTTTATATCCTTATTGATGACTCAGTTTGACTTGAAATAATTAAGAACTTTTAAATGTGAAGTACTTAAAAAACAACAGTATGTGGTTAAGGTGATCTACTCTGCATAGTGATATTCATATCTAGAATTCCTCATTAATTGGTTTGAATTGCAAGCACCAAGATTCATACAAGTAATCTATTTCTTTAAAGACGATAGATAATTTTTTACAAAATCTAGTAATTGCCAGGACCTTTTGTATTATAACTCTTAGTTCAACGGTTAATTGGGACTCAGTATAATAGAATTGGCATAGAGTTTATGGGTGAGATTGATAATGTTTTTAATTGCCTTTCTCTATTTTAGGTAATGCATTGGTAAGTTTTTGTAGACCAATATTCATTAGATCATTAGATAGAGAAGTCTACATTTTGGATTAAAGGCTTCCATGAAACAAGTATAAATATAATACATGATCACTATTTTGCCATATAATTAGTTATACTTAGCAATGCCATCTTCTACAAGTAAGCCACTAATGATTCTTGGCAAGAAGAAAAACAGAAGCATTTGAAAATCAGTTATATTTTCAGATTATTTTCATGTGAATACAAATTATTTGGATGACCAATATTAGGCTAGGGTTTTGTATCTATTGCTAATTTGCACAGAAGAAAAATTGAGAGTGTGGATCCCACCATGATAATGCAGTTTCAAAATGATTTGTTCTAGCAACAAATGTTCATGCTGGCCAGATAGATTTGTTGTGTGTAAAACAGACACATACATACACATCAATCACTATAGATTCCTCAAGAACAATATATTTTGTGCCAAGTGCATTAAGGGAGACTGTGAGGCACTTCAGTAGCTTTTACTGGTATGAAAGGAGCAAATAGATGTGTTGGTAGGCTCCTTCTCCCACTTTATTATTTTTTTTTAAAGATTTTATTTATTTATTTGTCAGAGACAGAGGGAAAGAGAGCAAGCGAGAACAGGCAGACAGAGTGGCAGGCAGAGGCAGAGGGAGAAGCAGGCTCCCTGCTGAGCAAGGAGCCCAATGTGGAACTCGATCCCAGGACGCTGGGATCACGACCCGAGCCGAAGGCAGCCGCCTAACCAACTGAGCCACCCAGGCGTCCCTTCTTCTCCCACTTTAACCAAGAAATCTCCATGTTCATCAGGTCTGTATTTTACATTCTCAAAGACAGATGCTCTTTGTAGCCAAATAAAGTTTTGGGATTTACTACACCAAACAAAACCAGCAGGGAAATCCTCTACAAGAAATGGTAGTTCAAGTCATTGAATCATTTAATTAGATTAGTACCATTTCTCACAGAAATCTCTTCTCTGTGTGCTAGATTTATATTAGTCTTTAAAAACATGGAGACAAACACACAGAATTATATTTGCCCTTGATCTTATTCCACTCTGAGGAAAACGTAGAAAACTAGGATATGTGTCATAGAAATGAACATACTTTATAAAGGAAATATAAAGGAAATAAAAGGAAAGGAATATATAGGAAAGGAATAAAAAGGAAATAAAATGGCACTTAAGCAGTGTGCTGTGTTTTTGTATAAATTGCCTTGTTTAAAAGCAACAAAGAGCTTTGTATGATAACTGACAGAAATTCAAGTTCAAATAAAACTAACAGGCAGGATCTATTTAGTTTGTGTACCTAACAAGATCAAAAGGGTAATAGATAGAGACACTGGTAGGTATAAGAGTACAGTGATGGTCCCAGGAATATATGCTGCTTTAAATATTTTTCTGGTGTGTTTTACTCTTCTGTTGAGTCAGGCTTTAATCAAATGGTAGGAACAATTGCTCATCCACAACTCTAGGATTTTACTGTCTTTTGAGAATAACCATATCCTTAAAAAGTGCCACTTTACCAAGAGTGTACAAGTATGAACTGATGTTTTCCCTATTTCAAGCTGAACTAATAAGAGGTTGAGAAAGGCCTATAGAAAATACAAAACTCAAAATAAGTGAGGTATACACAAAACGCTAGCCAGAATAATACCCTACATAAATACTATTATTCCCATTACATCAGTGTAGTGAGAATGGAATGGAATCTTCCAAAATGTATGTTCACAAGTCAACTGCCAGAAATATGAAGTGTGGGTAAGACCAAAAACACGTTGTCAATATAGAAAGGTGGAATGAAAGTAATAGGTAGAAATAAACACTGCAGGCACTATTCATAATTAGTTTAAGAGAACGAAACAGACTTCTAAGTGACATTACAAATGTCTGCCTCATGTAGTGCCTCATATGCCCAGGATATCATGTGATCTCTCTTTGTAGCTTAGAGAATTTAGAGATGATACTTCTGAGTAAAATATGTATTATTAGAGCAATGTGGTAAAATATTTACTACACAAAATACCTAAATAAAACTACTACTACAGGATCTTCCTTCCAAAACTGTTGTTAACTAACACATTGTTAATAAGGAATTATCCCAATCCAATATTGAATAACAATCAGATTTAGTTTTGGATTTAGGATTGTTAGCAGAGATAGTTAACTGCTCACCAATAAGTTATACTTTCCCATGCAGCATATCATAATTCTACCAAAAATTAGATTTCAAGTTCTGTGTTTTTTAGAATTTTTGAAACCAGGTGTGGCTTCTTGAAATCTTAGTACATGATAGAAGTAATATGTGTACTTCTAGGCCTAGCTTAAAACAATATCCCAAGTTCCCCCAATTCTTTTTATTATACTTTTTTATCTTTCAGATGCCTAGAATGAAATCAGCCTCCAAGACAGCCTCAGAAAAGGCTTTGTTCAAAATGACAGAGCCATTGTCTGTCAGATTCCTTTAATTATTTCATGAAGGAGGAAAACCTACTGAACTGTTTACCTTATAAAGCAGGACTAGAAATAGATTCATATCACTTTAAGCCATTTAAAGTTCCATGTGTTATGAATGGAATCAATGTATTATTCAAACAAATAACAAGTAATCTGACAGCAGTTAGATTACTTTAAACAATGCAGTCATAGATCAAAAGAGAAAAATCTACTGCAAAAATGACAAGATGAAGAGAGTATCCAGAAGAATCCTGCCAATAGTGGGGAAGATCTTTAAATCTGCATTTTCAACTTCAATCCATACTCAGATATCTAGTTTTGTTCCCAGAGGCAATCAATCATCTCCTCCAATTTTTTTTTCACTGAATTAAATAGGGGAAATTTTAGAGTGAGAATTTGGGAGTGTTTTGTTTGTTTGTTTGTGTTTGTTTGTTTTTTCTCACCTCCAGTTCTTCTGAAACCTAAACTTTCCCCTCCAGGCATCGTCCATGATTTGATTCCTAAATCATCTGCTTCATTTGTTCTTGATTCTAAAACCTGTGTTAGCAGAAAGACTCTAAAACAGCTGGAGCTTAAACTCAAATTGTATAATTCACTTCTACCATTTTACTTGGAGTAATGCATTCAAAATACAAATACCAAGAATGTCTATCATGTTAATCCTTCTTTCAAATGCAAATAGGCATTCTACTACTAGACAGTGGATGGAGGCTTTTATGATTTCCAATGTTAATCAGTTCATTTCATCACCATTGATTCCTTGCCTACAGGATCCTATCCTATCACTCAAAGTAATCTTCCCTGCATGGCATTATTCTTCACATATTTTCTTCTAATTTCTAGTTCTGTAGCTCAGGCTTCAAATTATATCTATCTATATATCATCTATCCACATGTATATAAATCTTAGTCTCCAAGGGAACTTATATAGATGGTCAATATGAGGAAAGGCCTTATTAATGAAATAAAATAACCTCTATGTGTGGAGAAAATTTCAGTTTGCAAAGTCACATGGAATATCTTTACTATAGTAACTACATTCTGCTTTGCATACATTTAGCTGTTTGTCTAGAATATTCAAACGTAGATCAGGGTTTTCCCAAAGAATGTCTCCAATCTTCATGCAGTTCTCTAAAGTTCCTTTTAGCTGTCAATTGGAACTCTAATAACTACTGTGTTCAACTTTATCAAACTTCAAAATAAAATAGCCAGTTGTTTTATTAGCAGAATAGCAGAAGAATTACAATTCAGGACAAGCAAGCTATGGTGAACCATAGGCAAGTCTGAAGAGACAAAGGAAAGGTAAGCTTTTGTAAGGTTTGGAGGAAATGGAGGACAGTGGCTTTGAACAGAAGTTCATTGGAGAAGAACAAGAGCTTAAGGTTGTGGCAGTTTCACGCTCACTGCAAGTGGTGGTTAGTGCGTTAGGGCATGGAGGGATCTTCCTTCTTTAAAAGGAGAGATAAATTTCTTATGTGAAACATGTTCTCACTTGTCAAAATAATTTCCATCTTTCTTTTCCCTGCTAGCTATGCAGCCTGCTATGAGTAGCACATGCAAGTGAAATGCCCCTTCAGAGCTTCCTGACTCCATCTTAAATGAGGTTTCCTTTATTATTTTCATAACTTTAAAAATAATTTTAATTCCCTTACAATATAACTTCTGTAGCTTAACAGTTATATTGATGCTATTCTCATTTATATATGGTGAATTAATTTATCCATGCTTTCAGTCTTGGGGTCACAGTCTTGGAAGGTAGATTTAGAACTATAAATTGCTTAAACTACATATGTAATCACATTGGTATGCTGATCCTAATATTCTATGGTGATGAAAATGCACTCACAAATGCCTTTTAGTAGATGTATTTAAAGGCATAGACATGTTATCCTAAGGTCCAAGAGTTATTGCATAATGAGGATGGCGTTAGGATGAACTGACTTCTAATTTCTCCCATCTGTATTCTCTATAGAATAAGAGTTGTTGCTAATAATGATCTGTATAATTTTTGAAAAGATTTATTTATTTTGAGAGAGCAAGAGAAGGAGAACATGAACAGGAGGGCCAGAGGGAGAGGGAGAGAAAATCCCAAGCAGACTCCTTGCTGAGTAGAAGCCTGACACAAGGTTCCATCTTAGGACCCTGAGATCACTACCTAAGCTGAAACTAACAATTGGATGCTTAACCTACTGCACCACCCAGGCACCCCTCTATCAATTTTTTTAAGGAGTTTAAATTTTTGAAATATTTTCTGAATATTACTTTTATTATGAATATTTAGATTTATAAGCTTACTGATAGAAATGAGTTTCACACTATGAGGGGTTTCCATGCAGGGAATTTTCCCTCTCCAGTGTTCTTAGAAATAAAATTCTCCCTTCCAAGTATTAACCAGGCCTGACCCTACTTAGTTCCCGAGATCAGACAAGATTGGTTGCATTCTGGGAGGTATGGCTATAGACAATTATCATAGGATCTCTCTGATATGAGGAATTTGAGAGGCAGGGTGGGAGGTCGTAGGGGCTAGGAAAGGAAAAAAAAAAAAGAAACAAGATGAGACCTGGGAGGGAGACAAACCATAAGAGACTCTTAATCTCAGGAAACAGACTGAGTATTGCTGGGGGGTCAGGGGTAGAGATAGGGTGGCTGGGTTATGGACATTGGGGAGGGTATGTGCTATGGTGAGTGCTGTGGATTGTGTAAGACTGAAGATTCAAAGACAGGTACCCCGGAAGCAAATAATACATTATATGTTAATAAAAAATAAAATTCTCAATTTTGTTTCCTAAATCAATAATATTTATAATCCCTAAGTTAACAATAATTATAATTCATACCAATGCATGCATGCTCAGGTGTAAGGAGGTTTGGTTATCCCAATTCAAGTTTGTGGCAGTCCTTACCCTTTCATTCCCCTCTTCATTCTCTTGCTTCAGAGAAAAGAAGTATCTTTGCCTCTCACTTAGGTCCTAATATACCTGTGGCTAGCTGTATATTTCAATCTCATTATTATCTAGAATACGAAGAAATAGCTGAAAAGATAGATCGGGGTTGACACTGGCATTGCGTGTGGAAAAATTTTCTCGAAATGTGAAACACCGCATATATTCACTACAAAAATTCAAAGATGCAAGTATATGCCATTCTTTTTTTTCTTTTAAGATTTTTATTTGTTTATTTGAGAGAGAGAGAGAATTAGAGAGAGAGCATGAGAGAGTGGAGTCTCAGAGGGAGAAGCAGACTCCCTGCTGAGCAGGGAGCTCGATATGGGACTCAGTCCTGGCACTCCAAGATCATGACCTGAGCAGAAGGCAGTCTCTTGACCAACTGAGCCACCCAGGCACCCCTGTTGTTCCATGAAATATTCTCAATATTTTAACAGATAAATGTAAGGCCAGAATCAGTCACTTTTTCTGAAACACAAAACAAAACTTTTCATTGTTCCATGGTGTGTGTGTGTGTGTGTGTGCGTGTGTATTTTATTTATTTACATGCATATTATTGCATTAATTTACCCAAATAGTATACATAATGACCAGAGGTTTTCATACAGATTCTTCTATAAATAATGCTTTATTATTTGGAGTTCTGAGAAACAGAACTGAGTAACAGAAATATTATTTTTAGTACTTTTTATTTTCACTTATGTATACAAAGACAAAAATACATGTAAAACAAAAATAGATTTTAGTAACTTAGATGTCACCAGTCCTTACAAAATGATTCAATATTTCAAAAAGTTATGACTTTCCTAAACAACTCTTTAAATATACCCAGACATCTGTTGCCTAGATGAGTTGCTAACATTTTTTGGATAAGGATATCTCCCAGTAAGCTATTCTGCTTTGAATTATTTGATTTTGAGCAAGATGAAATGGATAATAGACATACCAGTGTACTCTCAGCAAACCCTGTTTTAAGTTACTCCTTATGCCAGGCATGAGGAGAAAGACATTATATGTTATACTACCATCTTAATTTTCTTCAAATGGAAGACATTTCCTCTTAGAGAAGCATAGCTGAGAGGGGTCCTCTGCTTTTTGTAATACTCTAAATCCAGACACTGTGAATTAAAGAAATATCTTCAAGAAAGATTAGCTTTCTATTACCAAGAAAATAAGTTTGAATAAAATTCCATCAAGTATGTATTTACCTAACAAACAAAACTCCCTTGCTTCCTAAGCACTGACTGTAATTTATTTTCCATGAGAAATATAAATTACTTTATAAATGTGTTAAAAAATATGTAAGTATGCATGGACACCTACATCAAAACAGCATGCCTATTTTTTTCCTAAATCCGATTAAAAAAATCTTTATCTGTTCTTACTGATCTAAACTACAGTTTTCTTTGATAATCATAATATAGTGTATATTACAGTTATTTGTTTTTTAAAATCAATATTTAAATAAAAGAACATTTGGTAAGGTATAAATTAATTATCCCAAACCTCTGTATTCTCATAGTGTGTGTATATATATATATGTGTGTGTGTGTGTGTGTGTGTATGTATATGAGCTAAGACATATTTATATGGTCTATTTGTATGGGAATATTATTGGGATATATATGTATATATATATATATGTATATATACATATAAATTAGTAAATTTTAAATTGAGAAACAGAAATCATTGTATCATCATGGGTCTTGTCTCTTTTAAATAAAAGTAAAATTCTAGTATTTAAAAAAATCCAATTGCAATGGATTGATTTGCAAAAAAATCAAGAATTTAATAACTATTTATTAAATATCATATAACTCTGGAAAATGCATGTAAACTAATTCAGTCTAAAATTGATGCATTGGAATATCACATACCCTTTCTTAGTCATTTTATTGAATACTTTATTTGATTTTCAATTATTGGCTTACTGTAGTGTTTCTTTTGGTGAAATGAGATATCTAAATTATATTAGAGTATTTCCAAAAAAGATCAAGCAGAACTAATATCAATGGACAACGATAATCTGTATTCAGCATAAAAAAAAAGGACTGATGACATATACAAACACTGGACTCCATAATATATTTTTTGTTAGCTCCAAATGAGACGTGAATTTATGTTACAGGACAAGTTCATCAATGACACTTACTGTTTTTACACTGCTCTAAGTTCTTTACATATATTAGCATATTACATGTTCAAAACAACACCTATGTGGTAGATACTCTTATAGTCTCATTTTTATAGAATAGGAAACTGAGGCAGGAAAAAAATATTAACTTGTTAAAGATCACAGGCCATTTATTTCTGGAACTGGGGATCAAATTGAGTAGTCTGGACCCTGAGCCTGGGCTCTTCATCTTTATGCTATCCTACCTGCAAACAGCATAGGTCAAATTGGCAAACCTCATCTCTTATCCTAGAATCAGACGGCTTAAGAGCAGTGCTAGTCACATTTCTCATAATTTTCCCAACAAATATTGTTTTTTAAAGTTCATTAAAATTTTTTTTAAGATTTTATTTATTTATTTGATAGAAAGAGAGATCACAAAGTAGGCAGAGAGGCAGGCAGAGAGAGAGGGGGAAGCAGACTCCCCGCTGAGCAGAGAGCCCGATGGGCTCAATCCCAGGACCCTGGGATCATGACCCTAGCCAAAGGCAGAGTCTTTAACCACTGAGCCACCCAGGTGCCCCCCCAACAAATATTTTATTTTCTCCCAACCTCTATCAACTTTTGCCTTCTCATTGTATTTTTGTTTGTGTGTTTTTTTAAAGAGGCTTACCCTTCTCTGATTATTTCATTTTGTTCCAGAAAACTAACTCCAAATGACCCAAGAACTCTCTTCACTCTCCCACAAGAAAACAAAAAGTCCTGGAGACCTTTTAATTTTTCTCTATTTCAACTATCATTGATCCAGCATAGTAGAAGCAAGAAGACAAGTGAGAATTTATGTTATCATTGCAATCATTTGTCACCTTTTGGAAACATCTGAAAAAGCATTTAGAGATGTCATGAAGAGATGTTACTTCTGAAAAGATAAAAATGGTGCCAAATAGCCCAAGGATAAATTCACAGCTTGATAAAGATAAAGGTAGTATGTTTCAAACACTTTGAGTTATATTTTACCTCATGTGAGAGAAAAGAAATTTGGACATACATTTAATTAAATCTGGGAAGGGGGCATATTTTGTGAAGGAATTTAATAATTATTCAAAATAATTTTAAAGTATCCATTTTAAGGGTAGAGAGACTGACTCAAAATTTAAGGTTACTTCTGGGGGCACCTGGGTGGCTCAGTGGGTTAAAGCCTCTGCCTTCAGCTCAGGTCATGATCCCAGGGTCCTGGGACAGAACTCCACATGGGGCTCTCTGCTCAGCAGGGAGACTGCTTCCCTTCCTCTCTCCCTCTGCCTGCCTCTCTGCCTACTTGTGATCTCTGTCTGTCAAATAAATAAATAAAATCTAAAAAAAAAAAATCTTTCATGAAAAAAATAAAATAAAATAACTTCTGATGACAAAATACATTTTTTCCCTATGGAAACCCGCAGTATGTTCAGTGAAATTTAATAAACTTCTTTGTCTATTTGCTTCTTACATAATGACTGGAAATTCTGCCTGTCACCAATTACAACATGTGAACAAGGACAAAAAACTTTGAGGGAATATCAGAAGCAGGTTCAATCAGAAGACTGAATTTTTAATATCTTTCATCTTTTAATTTTGTTTAATAAAGGACTGTATAAATGCTGGAGGAGAAACAAACACTGTCAAATTTAATTGGTTTCATATGGACTCATTCTAAGTCTTTTTTTGGTTCAGTTTGTGAAGGAAAATAATGGATACTTTAAAATTATTTTGGATAATTAGTTAATTTCCCTCATAGGGAAAAAAAATAGAACTCACAGGTCAAGCAGAACCTACTCTTTCCTTGAAATTAAGATAGCTTAGACTTGCATCATTATTTGTTGCCCTATAAACGTTCAGTTCCAACTCAAGAGGTCTACATTTTAGGAGAGTCACTTTTAAATTGCAGCGACACCTGTCCTGAGTTCACCGACTGTCCTACATGGCAGTTTAATGTGTAGAATATGGTCCTTCTTTTTATTTACCTCCAAATGTATCCCTTTTTAATTTATTAAATTAAAAAAATGAAAGAGCTTTCAATGGACAAGGCTGGAATAATTTGAGAAATAAAACAAAGTACAAATAAATATACATGAGCCCATAAAGATATAGCTGAATGACTGAATAAATGAATGGGGAAAATAGACAAGTCTCCATGCAGAAAAATTCTAAATTATTTATGAAGATATTCCGTACTCAAAATAGTGGGGCATAATTTCCCACTGCCTCAGTGTGGCTATACATAGTGACTTCCTTCCAAAGAGGATACTGTATAAGGAGCGGAGATGAACTTTACAGTGGAGAAATCTGAAAGGCAATACACCACTCACGTAATAAGCATGAGCATTAACAATGGTAAGTCATGATGGTGGTATGTACCATTGATAAAATGAGAATGACCCTTTACCTCTGTAGTCTTCGCCAAAATTTATAACCTCAATCTAATCATGAGGAAAAATGAGAAAAATCTTAAATGAAAAATATTTTATAAAACACTTGACCAACAAAAACAAAAACAAAACACAATAGAAAAGTCTGAGAAACTGTTACAGCCAAGAAGTGCATAAGGACATATGAAAACTAAATGTAATGTAACATACTAATGGGGATCTTGGAACATGATCATCAGGATATTAAGGACAAAAAGGACATTAAGTAAAAAAATAAATAAATATCAGTAAAGTATAGGCTTCAGTTAACAATAAGGTGTCAATAAATAGTGGTTCATTAATTTTTACAAATGTATTATACTAGTAAGGTAGTGATAATGGTTTATATGGGAAGTGCCTCACTATTTTTACAATTTTTCTGTAAAGCTGAAAGAATTCTAAAATTAAAAAATATTAAAACAAATAACAGTTCTCAAGTACTTCTGATTATAGATGCTGATGTCTTGCTTGAAGAAAACGAAAACAATAACATGAAAAATAAATCAGAAACTTCAAAGTAGGTATTACAACTTCAAATGGGTTTCTAAAAATCTCAATAACAGAATTTATTCTTCTTAAGGTATTATATGAATGAAAACTCAAATCAGCGATCTTTAATACAGATAGCAAGAGCAAAAGGAAGAGGCAAGGATGGCGAAAGAATAATTAAAAATCTTCTAAAAAAAAAAAGGCTTCTGAGTGGCTCAGTGGGTTAAGCCTCTGCCTTCAGCTCAGGTCAGGATCTCAGGGTCCTGGGCTCCAGCCCCACATTGGGTTCCCTGCTCAGCAGGGGGCCTGGTCCCCCCCGCCCCCCGCCTGCCTCTCTGCGACTTGTGATCTTGTCTGTCAAATAAATCTCTCTTTCTGTCAAATAAATAAATAAAATCTTTTTAAAAAACTTCTAAAAAACAAAAGGTGCTTTAACTGGCAAATCCTATCAAACAACTAAAAGTAAGTAATATCAATTTTTGAAATATTTTTCAAAAAAACTTTCAGTGGGTTTTATCTTACAAATGCAAGATTGGTTAAACATTTGAGAATCAATTAACGTAAAATGCAAAATTGATGGGAAGAGGACAAAAAAACACATTGTCATCCCAACAAATGCATGAAAAATATTTGACCAAATCTAACACTCAAAAAAGGAATAAAAGGGAAATTTCTCTATCTGTTAAAGAAAATCCATAAAATAATTACAGCTAATATTATACTTGATAATAAAAGACTGAGTGCTTTTTTCCCCTAAGGTCAGAAACGATTAACAAACTCTATCTCAACTTAGAAAAAAAAAAAAAAAAGAATAAAGACACAGCTTACCAGCATCAAAAACAAAAAAGGGCGTATTATACACATTCCACAGACATTAAAAGGATAAAATGTGACAAATATGAAAAGTTCTGTGCAAACAAATATCATAACTTAGATAAATTGCTCTATTCCTAAAAGACTGAACTCCCAAAATCACTCAAAGAGAAATAGATAGCACAGCTAGTCTAACAAAGGAATTGAATTTGTATGAAAAACTTTCCAAAAAAGAAAACTTCATGCCCTATGGCTTTACTGGTAAATTCAGCAGCTATATGAGAGAGAAACAATAGCAATTCTACATGATTTCCAAAATAAAAAACAACCATTTTGTTTAGAATTTCAAGAGTCCTAATATCATACAAAATTTGATTATAAATTCATTTATCCCATGGCATTCTTGAGTACCATCTCAGTACAAACATTTGGCTAAAATGTTTTTATATTACCTGAAATTATTGTTAGCTCCAGGATTTAATAATCCTTGAGATATTTGGAGATTTTGCTTTTTCCTAGTCTACAGTTGCCTTGGAAACTAACTACAGATTGTATTGGAAATGACTACAAAGAACATTCAACAATTACGGAGTATAGTATTAGAGCAGGCTTCCTTCAAGGGTACACAGACTTCATTCACAGCTCTGTGTCAGTGACACAGACCTGTGTGAGAGCCCACGACTATATATGGTAGCAGTTAGATTAAATTTATTTTTCAAAGGCATGGTTACCTTGTACTTTTCTCAGTTTATGCAAATTTTGTGGTAGCTCTGTGAATGGGTTGCCTGTTGATTTCTTTCCCCCTAAGAGCTCTATGATTAATTAACCATATCTAAAGTATACAGTATGTAAACTGCTTGCTGAGTTCCATTTAGCAAGCTTACTCTGCTGCTTATTATATTAACCTTACACACATTGAAATTGATCAGATAAATACAGTGAATGGACTCAAGTGTCTTAGTTTCTTTCTGTTTCTGCTAGTATCAGAGACCGTTTATGACAACAAGCTTTATCTCCTATATTCCCAACTTGGGGGGAAAAAATTCTACAAAGATTATTTTTAAAAGATTCTGGCATTTCTCTACCAATTTTTCTTAATGGCATGAGGAAAGGGAGTTTTCTGGGGGTGTCCAAGGGGGTGTAGTTTAGGACAGATGTAACTCAGAATTCTAGTTTCTTAAAGTTGAATCACCACATACTTTATTAATTGGTCTGTGTTAGCATATATATTGATCGCAGAACATTTTTCTCGGTAAGTACAAGGTCTCAGATAATTAGAAGATATTGCATAGTCTTATTTTTTTCTCTCTGTAAATTATGTGCTTTGTTTTTTTTTTAACTCCAGACTGTGGGTGGCTATGTCATTGTTTTTTTATTACATCTTAACACAATAACCTCTTTCAAGTATCTTACATTTTTCTATTTTCTGCTGCCTACCTTCTATGACTATATCAACTGTCAACTATCGACTTCCTAATTACAGTCCTTGTTTTAATAATAAGCAATAGAAACAAGTTATAATAACAATAATAATTAATAAGAATACATTAAAATGTTACTAAGAAATTCACAAAACTTAGAAAGTTTTGAAGGAAGATTTTTGACTGTCATTGTCTTAGGCAAAACTGTAATTGGAGTCCTTCTGGATTTCTATAATCAGGAAATAACTCTTTACAAGCATCATCTGGTCCACTTGTCTTTGAAATTTTCTCTGACTTCCACTGAGATGTCCATATCACTTATTTATTCCCACTTGTAATTATGTATCAGTATTAATCATGTGGAATTATAAATAAGCATTCAGGGTCAAAGCTGACAGTAGAATCATTGCATTTGGTCAGCTGGACTTTCTACACAAGCCCAGATCCATTTCGAAGCACTTATCTTCTTGGTATTTCTGTATTTCAAAACCAGTCATGTAGAAATCTTTGTATCTGCCACATGCTCTATGCCAGCCTATAGCCCATTTGAGGACTTTTACCTAGACATAGCCCTCAACCAGTGACGCTCCATTCTCCACACAGCACAGTAGACTTGCCAGAGAAAGAGTGCCATGCATAGCCACTTTTCTCATATGCTTTCATAAGCAAGCTCAGGTTTTTAACAGTGTCTTTCCTAGAGACCCCATGTCCATGATTTTAAATCATAATTTCACCTAAATCTAATCCTCTTAACTTTTTTTTTTACCAGTATTTCCAAGTCTAGTAGGCCTTTTACTCCTTCCCATATCATGTTTTATATAAGCATTCTCTCCTTTATATAAGCATTCTCTGATTATAATAAAACTTTGTACTTGATTATTATATTAAATATTACTGTTAAAGTTAGTGGTGTGAACTTATTAATTTTATTAATCCATTTCATAAAGAAATGTTATTTTTTGATATTCTATATTCATCATGGGAGTTTTTAGCTAGCTATCTCACACTGCTATCTCTGTTGTTCATAATCACATTACTGTCTTCATATTACATTAGTGTCTTCATATTATGTTATATCCCAGAACTTCAGATATGGGAAATGGGCACAGGCATATTCTTCATCTACTAGAAACCCAATGTATCTTTTTTAAAAATATTTTATTAATTTATTTGACAGAGAGAGACACAAAGAGAAGGAGAGAACACAAGCAGGGGAGCAGAGAGGGAGAGGGAGAAGCAGCCTTCCCACCAGGCAAAGAGCCCGATGTGGGGCTTGAGTCCAGGACCCTGTGATCATGACCTGAGCTGAAGATAGATGCTTAAGGACTGAGTGTAGGACACCCAGTGTATCTTAAGAGTATACTTTCTGGGGCTCAGTTTTGGAAGACCAAGTTGTATATCCCTTCTGAACACCAGTGTATTTCCATATACTCCAGTGATATTTCTCCAGGGCCAGGGGATTTTAATCAGGAGCAGAATAAGATTTTATACAAATTTTCTTAAAGATATTACTAAATATGCCAGAGTCTTGGTTTTTGAACCACAAATAGCAATAGTATGACACTGTTATTCTCTACCATTATAGCAGCTACAACCTTACCCTGAAATACTGGATATCATGGGGTAGTATTAATTATAGGAATGAAAAACATATCCATATACATATGTATATGTGTGTGTGTGTGTATGTGTGTATGCTATAATTTGCACAGTTCTCATTTCAGGATATGAGATGAGCATTTTCAAAAATGTATCTTTTATTTATAGTATTTTGACAAAACTTTAAATAATCCCTCTGGATATAATAGCTAGAAACCTGAACTGACTATTCAAGGCAAGTTTCTAATGCCAAGATTGATCCAAAAATGTAAGTTTCACCTTTAAAAGAATATAATTTTTAAAGAAATTTAATTATATTTTAGTACATGTGTTACAATTTGAAACATTCCATTCACCCATTATAACACTGAAGACCCAATAAATGCCATCCTTCTTCCCCTCCCAATTTCTATAAGATATAAAACACTTAACTCTAAAAAATGTAGAAACAAAATGGAAGTTCTATTTCTGATTTAAAGCATATTGGAGAGGGGCACTTGGGTGGCTCAGTGGGTTAAAGCCTCTGCCTTCCGTTCAGGTCATGATCCCAGGGTCCTGGGATCGAGCCCCGCATCAGGCTCTCTGCTCTGTGTGGAGCCTGCTTTCTCCTCTCTCTCTGCCTGCTTCTCTGTGATCTCCGTCTGTCAAATAAAGAAATAAAAATCTTAAAAAAAAAAGCATATTGGAGAATTTGGCTTAGGTGTGCAACCCAAGTAGACTTGCTAACCATCTACTCTCTAGTCTAGACCTGCAGGCAGCCTACTAGAGAATAGATGGAGTGAACAAAATAGGTACTTTTTCCCTAGGTCATTGCCTCTAACGGGCTGAATTTTGTTTTTTCTATTTTCAAAATCTGTACAGATGAGTTTTCCTAAATCCAGAAACATAAATAAGTGCTACCGCCATCATGAGGTAACTTAGCCTACCCCTAAGTATGGGAAGAGTAAAAGGATTTGGTCAAACAGCCAAAGATGAGTCTCAAAGACAGAGTTTCTCCTCTTTGAGGGGGAAAGAATAGTGCGGTAGCTCTGTAATATGTTAACTTGCTATGCTGAACTCTTTTGCTTCTCAGAATTTCCTACTGTATTTCTTATAAGGGTGATACTCAAGAAAGAATCATGAGATTATGAGTGTGGAGGGAAGCAAAAGTCATTTTGTAACTCACACACACTGTTGTTAACCTACTGACTCATGTCCTTGACTTAAAGCAATGACTGAGCCTGCACCTGCACCTCCCCATAGATCCTCCTTCAGCTTTCCCACTACTGAATCACGAGTGAGTGATGTGCACTGGGTATTATATACAAGTGATGAATCAATAAATTCTACTCCTGAAACAAATACTATACTACCTATTAACTAACTAGAATTTAAATTAAAAAAAAAAAGAGTGAGCGTTCAATTTTGTGATGAAACATTCTGGTTACTATAGGATATGGTAGTCATCAAGGTCAGAAACAACAAAAACTGACACAAGTTTTACTTCTTTTTTTGTGGGGTTCCAGTTCATGCATGTGCATCCATCCTGCATATGATCTACTCTACTCTATATTCATCTTTACTTCCTGATGACCTACACTGTGGATTTGAAGATCCAGCAACAGATGTAGAATCAAGGTCTTTCGGAGACAGTTTAACAAGTGCCTGTAGTTTCTTACAGTCAATTACTTGTAATTGTCCTAAGAATTTTACTTTTTTATCATTTCTAAATCTCTGCCCTTTCAACTCTTTGGGTTATACCTTAAACTGATGTTGACCAGAAATACAGCGATTACCCATAAGTAGGGTAACAGCAGTCTATCAGTCTCCAGTCTTCATGACTATGTTCACATTTTACAAACTGTTTTCCCTTTGTGTATTTCCATAGAACTGCTTTTAAGCAGTGGATTTTTTTTTTGTCTTCATGGATCAAATGACAAAAGAGATATATCTACTATAAGGACATGTTGAACCCAAACTTGGAAGCTCATCCCCTATTTTATTTCAGTTCCCCAAAGAAATCTATTTGCATTTTCTAATCACCTGTTTTATCTACAATGAAAATAACATAATCACAAATACACTCCAATAATCAAATGTTACAGCCATGTAAAAAATAACATGCAAGTAACAGAGAAGCCACACATTTGCTTTATATACTTCATTATCGAAGTTCCAGGGAGAAATTAAGATATTAAGAGAAATTAAGGAGAAATTAAGGTCACCTTGCAAGTCAAAACCAAAAGACTGAGAAGAATTAAAAGATAAAAATCAAAGTATTTTGATTCTGTGAGTTAAAAATTCTAAAGAATTTGAAATCACAATTCCTAATTTTTATTTTAATTTTGATTTTAATTAATTTTGATTAAATTTGATTTTAATTAAAAATCAAAAACCCTAATTCTGTTCGATCTTAACCTGAGGACTTTTTGCAATTTCTTCAGCATTGCCCACTAGATACATAAGTGTGTGTCCTTCAGGACCTCAAAAGGTGAATTGGTTCAGTGCTGTTTCTCTGAGGCAGCTCATTTTATGTAAGTAGTATAGTATACTAGGAAACACAATAGAAACCCACAACTTTATGCTCACCAATTGCTCCTAGAGTGCAACTTAATACCTAGTCATTTAGAAGTTATTCCAGGCTATTTTATTTTCCTATCATACAATATTAAGTATTGCCCGAGATGAAGGCCGAGATTTAGTGGTAACTGAAGAGAAGAATGTAAATGGAGAACTCAGTTCTTTTCTTTTTCCTTTTTTTTTTAATAGACTGTTTGTTTTTTTTAAAAGCACTGTTAGGGTTACAACAAAACTGAGCCGAGAGTACAGAGAATTCCATGTAACTCCTATCCCTACTTGATAATGGATGCATGACATTGATGATATAATGTTAACATGTAAAGATTTGTGTTTGCTGCAGGATACCCTGAAGGCTTTGCTGGTACATCTACAAGGAAAGAAATGGGCAATAAACCCCCAAAAATCCAAGGCCTAGGCACTGCCATAAGATTTTGGATGTCTGGTGGGATAAGACACATGTTGTCACAAAAGCTGTGACTGATAATATGCAAGCTTATCCAACCTCTAAGAGTATGAAATAGGTATAAGCCTGTCTAGGAATTTCGGACTTTTGGAAGACTTTTAATACCCACCTGGCACAGAGTCTCCATCTCTTTTACCACCTGGTAAAGAAGGAGAACTGTCATGAGCACGCTGTGAAGGTATATACATGAGTTGTGTCTTTCCACAATGTCAGCTTTATTCAATCATAAAACAAAGTTAAATCTTTTTTTGCTAAGTTCTAAAGCAGATTCTGGATTCCAAACTCAGTGACAATTTACCATGTGATTAAACTTGGCTTCTTACACAGCATACAGAGCAGGACAGAAGACGAGCCACACAACAAACAAGATAACAGAGAGTGCAGGAAGTTAACGAATCAAATGCCAAGTCAGACTATGGACGTGCAGTTGAGATAAGGGTTGGGTCTGTTTGGCCCTTACTGCCGCTTATGTTCCAGCAGGGAAGGACCTCGATTCTGTTGGGAGATCAATCAGGCAAAGCCTTCAGTAGCAGTTACCTTTTTTAAGTGGTCAGACATACTGGGTCAGGTCTGAAGAGTCTGACTGTTTGCTGCCAAAAATCCTCCCTTTTTTAAAGGGATTTAATCAGTTTGGGGTCTCTGCAGACCTTCTCTGGTTCTGTTCATTATCAGTTCTGGGGTGTCAGCCGGTGTTGGTCCTGGTGGTCTCTCCTACCTGCAGTACCTCCACCGTTTGCGTCATTGTTTGACATAGGCTCCTGCTTGAACTGAGAGACTCTGTTGTGCTCTCTGTAGGCACATTGGGACTAAGGATCAGAGCAATGGCCACCTTTGAGAAGGCAAAAATACTAATGAGATAAATTTAAGCTGCGGACTCTCCTAAGCTACCATTTGACTTAGCTGTTCTTTGATTCCAGAAAGTATGATTTGGGCACTGTGGCAAAAACAACTAAAGGGGAGAACACCCCTGGGATTTTGGTTCCAGCTCCGGAAGGGGGCAAAAACCTGACATAACTCGGTAGAATAACAGCTCCTACCTGTATACACAGCACACCTCTAGATAGACGTCTCTCATATAGCACCCAGTGCAGCAGACAGTGGACTGAGCTCAAACTGGGCTGGCTGGTGATTACACTTGAGTCCTGGCCATTAAAGGAGCCAATTAAATTGTTAATGGGTAAAACCACCTTGGGTGTGTGAACTAAAATATTATTCCAGGTTTTAATATATTTGAATGCTTAACTAGTATAGCCTATTGCTCCATATGCCAGACTAGGGACCCTTTCCCAGACACACAGTACTGCAAAGATATGGAAATCGTGATAAACAACTATTGCCCCAACTCTCTTGGGAAATCAACACACTATGCTGCTGAGAACACCAAGCCCCATACATCCAGAAAAAGAATTATCTACTGGAATTTGCAATGGGATATCCTACTGGGATGGGTGAATTAATTTGCACCTCTGGGTGGGGGGATCTACTCAATCTCCACTGGGATCCCATTGTCTTCCTGCAAACCAGATCTATTGAAACACACTATGCATGTTATGGAACATGTGCAGTTGAAGGAGGAACAGATGGGGTCCTGGTGTGGCATATCTCACTCCAGGCCATCTCCTTACACCTGATGGTGCTGTCCCTACACCCAACTCATATGGTATATACAACTTGGTCAGATTACTAAAGCTATCAACTTCCTTCTCTTCAAGGCTGGGATTGGGGGAAACATTCTATTTTGAATTATCACCTGGCTCCTATTTTTGTTACCTCCACTGGCTTAGAGGACATTATAACACATGCAAATCCCTTATTAATTCACCCAGCAAGTCTTAAATGATAGCCAACAAAATCTCTCCTGTTGAACACTGAAATGTTTCTGATGTGAAAAGCTGTCCTCCAAAATAAAATGGCCTTCAACTTTATTACTGCTTCACAAGGAAACACTTGCACCATTATCCAAACAGAATGTGTTCATACCCGATGAGTCTGCTAATGAATCATCTTTATTAAGTCATATGGACACATATGAATGCCGTGAGTGATCCAACCCCCAGTCTAAGGGATTTAATAAATCAAGAGTTTGGATCCTAGGGCTCATGGTGGAAGAAGTTGTCAGTGATTTGAGGAACTATTGTCTTAATCTGTGTTTTCTCTTGCATGTGCCTGCTTTGCTGCTGTGGCATCTGCCTCCAATGCAGCCAGACACAGCCTCCAAATGGGCTACCACCCTGCTAATGAAACCCCTTGCTGACTGCTCAGGAACCACTACAGAAAAAAGAAACATTATTTTATAAGAGCTGGTCCTGAAGAATGGAGTGTTGAAGACCATCATCAAAAGGCCATTACCTACTGACTGACCCATGACCTGAACCTAGGCACTCAGAGCCTCTTTATCTCCTCCTCCTTGGAACATGGGTTCTGCTTACCCTCCCCACACCTAGAGGCTGCTTCAAGGACATAGCCTTGAGATGGACAGTGGTATATTGTAGAGAACACCTGTATGCTATTTGTGACTAAACCCATGTAAGGCTTCTTTATAAACTTTTAAGAGTCAGTGGACAGGTGTGGGTACCCTTTTGTCTTGCTGCCACCCAAGACAAGCCTTGCATATACGTTTCCTTTGCTTACTAGATCTGTTACCTACCAACACTGAGTGGCCTGTGCCTTTCTTTGGTCTCACCCTTCCCTCTGAGTACAGGGGCAAGTTTCTGATTATACTAGGGAAATTCCCAGAAGAATTACTACTAATCAACAGTACTCTACCTCCTGAATGAAGCAATGCCACTATAGATGTCTTCAAGATTCAATGATAAAATAATAAAATATACTGTTTAAAAAAATTCCTTTTTCTTGTATTTTACAAAAAATAAGATTAAAGTTCATTGAATAAACAAGTTTAAAACCAAATAAATTCTTAACTGAAGAACTCACACATGCCTATACAATTTTTCTTCCTTACAATAACCGAGCAAGGAAATTATTTTTATTTACCAAATATTACACATGGAAGAAACAGAGCCCTGATAAGGTTAAATAAGTTATCCAAGGTCACACGGCCAGGAAGTGCTAGAAGCAGTATTTAATTGTGGGCAATCTGCCACCGGGGTGTGACCCTTAAACCAATATGTTATACAATTTCATGAATAAAAATGATTCCCTGAGAAAAGATCAAATAAATTGGGACATTTAGATTCTGGTATAGATTATAACTCATTATCTACAAAAACTCCAAGTTGTGACATATCCTTTGACAGACCTTAACATCAGTTCTGAGAAATTACTTGTACCAGACTATGCATCTGCATAGATTAAGGAAAACATACATTTTATTGACATTTTCAAAATGGCACTGTTTTTAAAACTATTGCAAATTGTTAGGCCAGAAATCAATGATGTATTAAGAGTGTTAATGCAGGCAGTGTTACAAGCTCTTAAAAAGGACCAACACTATTGTTAGTAGATAAATTATGCAAGCTTGGTCATGTACATCTGTTGATTTGCCAGATAGCTAATTAAAATGCATTAAAGCCATTATGCTGTTTAAAGGCACATTTTGTGATTTCATAAAATGTCATTTATCTACTTTAACCATACTTGTTTTGATCTGCTGCACAAAAATCACTAAAGGCACAGATTTGGCATATAAATGTACCTCCAATGGGGCACCTGAGTGGCTCAGTGGGTTAAAGCCTCTGCTTTCGGCTCAGGTCATGACCCCAAGGTCCCAGGCGGAGAGCCTGCTTCCTCCTCTCTCTCCCTGCCTGCCTCTCTTGCCTACTTGTAATCTCTGTCTGTCAAATTAATAAATAAAATCTTAAAATAAATAAATAAATAAATGTACCTCCAAAGAAGAAGTATGTGTTTCTCTTGACCTTAGTTTCAATGGAATATAATTTATTTTGATGACATTATAGTGGACAGAAAAATGTCATGCCTAATACATGGATTTTGATTCTTTACTATGAGTAATTTTTAAATATTTAATTTATTATATTTAATTACATTCAACCTAACAAAAGCTCTCATAATATTATCAGCTAACATTTATTGAATTTTGATATGTAACAGGCAAATTTAATTTCTTAATATATATTAAATAGCTTTATACTCAAATCATTAAATGCTCAAAACAACCTTTTAGAGTACATATATTATCCTTATTTTGCAGATAATGCAAAACTGATCAAATATCATCCTGCTAGAAAGTGGGAGATTCAGCTTGACTAGCCCAGTCAGGATTGTTCCTGAGCCCTCACCCATATATTTTTCCACCTCTCAATTTTTTTCCGGTAGAAATCCTCAGGAAACAACAGCAACAAAATAAAATAGATTTTGTATTTCCATGGTAAATTCTAACATTATTTAAGATTTTTATGATATTTGAAAAGGCAGACATATTTAGTTTGGCTCACAGCCATATTTACTCATGGAGTCAGGGTTGTTTTCACATAACCATATTAAAGAGGGTAAAAATCAGTTATACTTTAACAATATCAAAAAGGCTCGAAGTTAAGACAATATTTATTCAACTTTGAATGCTCTCTCTTTTTCCCTATCTTTACCTACTCTTTCAAAAGAAGACATATTTTCTAAGTTAAAATATTAGAATGCCATCATATTTTTCTAAGGAAATATTATCTACGTTCAACAAAGTTTCAAAATGAATTAACATAATCATCTTCGCTTGAAAAGAATTGACTTTTCACAATATTATTTTCAGTAGGAATTTTATAATAATCTAAATTATTTTTATTTTATTTTATTTTATTTATATTAATGTATAATATTAATCTAAACTGTGAGGTTATATGGAAACTGCTAAATTGGACTCCTTTAATTCTGCAGGTTTTACTCCAACAAACATAGACAGGATTAAATAGAAGAAAGCTATTGTTCTCCTTTTTCTTTTTTAAAGTATGGTAAAGAAAAGGAGTAAGATACACGTTTCCGACTTCAGCTGGATGTAACACTTCCCTTAATTCTCAGGAAGTGGAATTTGTATCTATTTGTCTGCCCACATATTTGTAATCCTATGTAGAGTTTTGGACACTGTTTTCATGCTTTCAGGACCTACCTAATTTGTCTTACTCTAGACCAAAGTTCTCAAATCTAAAACTCAGAGGAAAAAACCCACATTTGTTCATGTGCGCGCCCACACACACACGTGTATGCACAGATGCACACACAGATACACATTTTTCTTGTGAAGAACTGACGAGAAGAAAAAGGTGGCTGATTTATAATTGCTTATATTCAGTATTTGACACTAGATAAGAATTAACTGTGACAACGTTGTTTCCCACATCTTTGGGAGTCCTGAAGAACAGTGAGAAAATGAACGACTCTAATAAATAGAGTTTTAGTAGGCAGTCTGCCTGTCAAATCTGCCTATAGAGAGACATTGCTAGAAGAATTTATTCATAAGCAGTTGCTGGTGGTTTGACTTCATGATGAACCACTTGGAAGAAACAAATGGCAAGATTACTAATGAGGTGGTGTAAAGAAGAATCATGTGAATAGAGTCCCATGAATGAACCACTGAGTATGTGCTGTGTTTTATGAGAATCCTCACCCAAGTAGCAGAAGAGATTTTCAATAATCACATGTACAAAATAGCCCTTTCTATTAATAATTCTTCTTCCCCAGACATCTCTCTGATTGCTCAATGGCCTCAAGAAAGATGAAGTTTATGTACGAGCTTGAGCATATGGGCTTCACCTCACCAAAATATAGCTTACCAATGTTGATGACCATTTCTGGAGGGACTGGCCAGCCATCTAGTAGCAGGTTGATTATATTAGAGTTGCAGGGTTAATGCTTTGTCCTCACTGGAAAGAATAATTAATCTATGTACTGATTGTCTGTTCTGCCAGTAATTCTTTGGCCTGCACAACCATGTGTAAAATCACTAAATATCATATTCACCATCTTTATATACAAAATAGCATTATTTCTGACCATAACACATTTTCAACAAAAGAAGTGAGAAAGTGAGAAAAAAATCTCTCAAAAAAATTAACCAATAATTAATTAAATAACATTTTTTTCTTCTTACCTGCTTCCTATTATTTTATAAAAGGTGTTGATGATGTTAGTTAACTTTCTAATTTAATCTTTAGGTTATAGGTTATCAAAGGGTAGGTTGTGGTTGATCTAGAAGAGGGAGAAAATGGCAAAAGACAAAAGAGTTTTTGGTCCTCCTTTTCAGAGATGTGATGAGCACCTCATTAAACAAACAATAACTATCATATTAAGAAGACAAGTAATACAGTTGCTATTATTTTTATTGCCAGATTAAATTTAAATGGAAAAATACATTTGGATACTGAATTGACAATCTCATGGACTATCTCATTGTTTTGTTATCATCTTGAAATCAACTGCAGCCCTTTGCAATTCCATCTACAAAATAGGAGAAAAATTTGGTAACAATTTCCAGGCACTCTTTCCCACAGAATTCTGGTGCAATATTGGAATGCAGTAGATGGTGTGAAGACTTTTTTTTCCCCATTGTCAGTACATGGATTTTTTGTGTGTGTGTGTGTATAATACAGTTGTAAGGTTTACATTAAATTACAGGATTTTTTAGGTATGTCACTCAGGTCAGTGCTTCAGGTCCCAGTGATTATAAAAGGCAGTTTTCAGTGTTCACTGTAGCCTTCTAATTTCCTGAAAGCAACAATGGTTTTCCGTGAGCACTTTTCTTCCAAACTTCCAAATTTGTTGAGTAATTTTACTTATAGTACATCTATCTATCTGTCTGTCTATCTATCCATCTATCATGTTTATCATCATCATCATCTACCTAAAACTATTAGTCATTTTTAGCATCAACTAAGTGGCATTAATTATATTCACAACCTATTTCAGATATAGTCATTACCACTATATTTATAGTTTTATCACCACAAACAGAAGCTCCATGACCCCATGTTCCTCTTTCTTGCATCCATTAGCCTACAAAGACATGACCATTGACACCAGACCCTTGCACCCATACTGGCCTCGGCACCTGAGCTGGACAACTTTATGCCTAATGACTGCCCCACTCAGCATCTCCTGGTTGGCTTCTTCTCCATCTCTGGGGTCTTGGCTGTAACCACATGGCTGTTATAACCGTTATTGTTATAACTGTTGTGGTCCCCCTAGGGACTTAGTAACTACTGTCCCTGTGCTGGTTTGCAGTATGTGGGTTCATTCACATGGTGACTGAGGGCTGGTTCAGCCTCTACCACAAACACTCCCTTGGAGACTAAGCTTTCTTTCTTTTTCGTTTTTTTTTTTTTATTAAATTTAATTAATTTATTTGACATAGTGAGACAGCACAAGCAGAGGGAACAGCAGAGGAAGAAGCTGGCGCCACGCTAAGCAGGCAACCCAAAGTGGGGCTCAATCCCAGGATCCTGGGATCATAACCTGAGCCAAATGCAGGCTCTTAACTAAGTCACCCAGGAGCCCCAAGACCAAGCTTTCTTCTCCCAACTTTGGAAAGCCTGTGCTATAGGAGACAGCTGATACAGTCTGAGTGTCAACTTCACATATGCATGGAGACCATTACAGCTTGCCTATGGAGACCACTTAGCCTATGGGTGATGACCACCTTTCTCCACTAGCAGTCCCTCTGTTTTGTCTTACAGCCTGTTGTCTCTGTGGGTCAGATCTACAGGGATGTACTCTATTTCCTGACAGCGCACTAAGACGGATTCCAGCATGGGGAGCTGGGCCACCCACTCTACTTCTGGTTTTACTTTGTCTTCATGAGTGCCCTTGGCTGGAATTCTCATTCTTAATTTTCTAAAACAGCTCACTCTTGTCTAGAATATGAAAGACGCTGAAACCACAAAAACCAAGAGGAAGCAGAATTAATAAGTAATAGGCTGGGCTTGAACACTGGCTGATGAGGAACACTCCACCAGCCAGAAAAGTCCAGTTTTTATTCCCACATGTTGGAAGGACAAAGCAAATTGCTCTGTCAAACTCGGGCTGAATGATAAGCAACAAGAAGGGCAGAGGAGGAGCAGGAGAGGAGTTGTGTATAGAGCTACCGCCAAGAGCCACTGGGACAAAGGTACAGAAGAATCTAAGAAGTCCATGATGGTGACAATTTTAAAATCAGGAAATAGGGGTGCCTGTGGTGTAGTCGGTTAATTGTCTGCTTTCAGCTCAGGTCATAATCCCAGGATCCTGGGCTCAAGTGCCACATCCAGCTCCCTGATCAGTGGGAAACTTACCTCTCCCTCTCCTTTTGTTCCTCAGCCCCTCCTTCACCCCCCTCATGTGTCTTTCTCTCTGCCAAATAAATAAATAGACTAAATCAGGAAATAAAAGTTCTTGACACTCCCTCCCCCAAAAGAGGGAGGAAAACTCCATGACCACTAAACAATAACACCTCTTTCCCTCTGACCCTGGCAATCTCTAACCTATTTTCTGTCTCTAAGAATTTACCTTTCTACATATCACATGTAAGTGAAATCACATATTTGTCTTTTTGTTTCTGGATTATTTATTTTAGCCTAGTATTTTCAGGGTTCATCCCTGAAATAATTTTTTTATGAATAAATAATATTTCATAGCATGCATATAGCACACTATGTTTATTCATTCATCTGTTAATGAATTTTGTAATGTTACCTTTTGACTATTATGAATAATGCTACAATTAACACTGCTATGCAAGTATTTATTTGAGTTTCCAATTTAAATTATGTTGGGTATATGCCCAGCAGTGGAATAACTGGATCATATGATAATTTAATGTTCAGCTCTTAGAGGAAGCATCAGACTGTTTTCCATGGGGCCTGTACTATTCTCATTAAGAGTACAAGGGTTACAATTTGTCCAGAACCTCACCAACACTTGTTGCTTTCTGTTTTTTTAATTTTATTTAATAGTCATCCGAGTAGGTATAAGTGATAACTCGTAATGATTTAAAATATCTTTTTGAGTGATTACTGGCCATTTGTTTATTTGTTTTTTTTTTTTTTAAGATTTTAGTTTTTTATTTGACAGAGAGAGAGGGAACACAAGCAGCGGGAGTGGGAGAAAGAGAAGCAGGCTTCCTGTGGAGCAGGGAGTCAGATCCAGGGTTGGATCCCAGAACCCTGGGATCATGACCTGAGCCAAAGGCAGCAGCTTAAGGACTGAGCCACCCAGGTGCCCTTGGCCATTTGTTTATGATTTTTGTTGGAATATCTGTTTAAGCCATTTGATTATTTTAAAATAGGGTTTTTCTTATTTTTGGATTATGAGTTCTTTTTTAGTAAGTTAATAGTATTTATTAGTATTATTAATATATTCTAGATAGTAAACCATTATTAAATTTATGATTTGCAAATATTTTCTCCCATTCTGTAAGTTGTCTTTTCACTTTCTCAATAATGTCTTTTGATATCCAAATTTGTATTTTGATAAAGTCCAATTTATCTATTTTTTTTCTTTTCTTCCATTTGGTTTTGGTATCATATCTAAAAATTCATTGCTAAAGCTGAGTCACCAAGATTTACTCCTACATTAGATTAGCTCTCATACTTATACCATTGATCTATTTTGAGTTATTTTTTTCTGTATGTGTTAGGTAGATATCAATTGCATTCTTTTGCATGGAAATTCAGTTCTCCTAATACCATTTGTTCTTTCCCCATTGTGTGAGCTTGTCATTCTTATTAGAAATCAGCTGGCCATAGATACATGTGTTTATTTCTGAACTCTCAATTCCATCTTATTGATCTAGCCTTATGCCAATACCATGTTCTTTTAAGTAGTCTTGGATGGTGTTTTGAAATCAGGAAAAGAAAATCTTCCAGCTTTTTTTCAAAAATGATTTGGTTATTTGAGGTCCTATGCAGATCTACATGAATTTGAGGATTGGCTTTTTCATTTCTACAAACGAAAGTTTTGAAATATGATAGGGATTGCATTGAATGTGTAGATTATTTTAGGTAGTATTGACATCATAACAATGTTAAGTATTCCTGTGTATGAACTCGGGATGTCTTTCAATTTATTTAGATCTTCTTTCATCATTGTTTTATAGTCTTCACATCAACTGAGTTGATCATGTATTTTCTCCTCTTCTATTAATATAATTACATTGATTTGTTTATGTTGAACTACCATTGTATTGCTGGGATAAAACCCACTTTTAATGGTGTATAATCCTTTCCATGTACTGTGGGATTGGTTTTGCTAGTATTTTATTTAGAATTTCTACATCTATTCTCAAAAGACAGATTGGTCTGTGATTTTATTTTGCTGCAATGTCTTTATCTGGCTTTATTTTCAAGGTAATGGGGAACTCAAGAAATGAGTTTGGAAATGTTTTCTCATCTTCTATTTCTTTGAGGAGTTTGAAAAGAATTGGTATTAATTCTTCTTTAAATGTGTGTTAGAAGTTTCTCATCCTGAACTTTTATTTATTGTGATGAAATTAAGTACCTAATTCCTTATACTTGCATCTTATGATATTTAGGGTGTTTTATTTCATGTTATTTGGTTTTCCTTTTTCTGACTGATGCATAATGCAGTGGCTCCTACTTGACCAAGAGTAAGTTGATGTATTATAACTGTAGAAATTATTAAAAGTTAGAAATAATAGTAACACTGTATTTATATAAACCCAAAGGGTACCTGAATGGCTCAGTTAAGCATTTGCCTTTGGCTCAGGTCATGATCCCAGGAGTACTAGGGATTAAACCCCACTTCAGGATCCTTGCTGAGCAGGGAGCCTGCTTCTCCCTCCATCTCCTTCTGTCTCCCCATCCCTGCTCATTCTCTCTCTCACTCAGTCTCTCAAGTAAATAAATAAAATCTTAAAATAAATAAATAATTAAACTAGAACTTTTTCTTTAAGAAGTCGTTTGGCCCTCAATTTCAAACAGGTGAAATTATAAGTAGAGAAGCCACTTCTACTTTCACCTGAAACTTTTAGGAGACCACTGTTACATGTGGACTTTTTAAACATAGAAGTAAAATGATATGTTACACTTAGTTGTTTAATCATGTTTGTATTCCCATCATCTAACGCTTTGTTTAAAAAAAAATGTTTCACTAATTATCTTTAATGAATGGCAATGATGTAATTAGTCGTACATTATTTATTAATGAAATAGGAAAATAAAGATTAGTGCATTATCTACAAATTAACAAAACTCCAAATGTTATCACAATTAAAAAAAAAACTCACCTATCATATTTTAAGGCACAGAATATAATTAATTCAATACATGTTCTCTCAAGATATATGATTGATTTATATAAAAAAATAGAATTTCTGCTGTATGAGAAAGAAACCATCCTTAAAACATAAGATGCAAATTTAAAACTTTAATTCTACTGAGAAAACAATTTAATCACAAGCTGAGGCAATTTTTCAGCAATATCTGATTGATACATTTAGTGGTAGACAGGTTTGAACACAGCTGAGTCCAGAGTTTCAAATGATGGCATGGTATTTGATTTTTTGCTCTCTCAATTTTTGATTCTGTATTCCTCTGTGTATGTTTCCTTATTAGTTACTGTTTCCACATGGTAGATCTGGACAACTCAAATGTACGTTCTTTTTATGTCTTTACATCTGGCATTTGTATGAGATGAAAAAAGGCACAAGTGATAAGACATTATGGCCACATGAAAAAGAAGGTCCATAAATACATGGTTTCTTTGTCTGAAAGAGACAGAGGATCTGGAGGTAAAGGTTGAAGTGAATAGCAAATCCTTCAAATGTTCTATCCTTATGGGATATTCAGGGAAATCAAGAAAGGTCTTGATTCTGAGGCTGGAACAATTGTGTAAGGGTTCCCCTAAATTCACAATAGTTGTTCTCTCAGGCCCCTCTGGTGTTTGTGCCAAAGACATGCTCAAAACCTAGCTTTCCATAATACCCAGCTGAGGTAGAGGGAGTGCCATGGACAGCATAAATACCTTATTCTCAGTATGGAGAAAAATCTGAGTATGAGATCTTCATTTTAGTTAGTCTGTGTTTTTGTTTAGCATCACGTTAAGATATTCCTTTGGCTTTAGGCTGACTAGAGATAAAGATCTAGAAGGATGAGACCTAGTGAAATTGAGTTACACAAGGAAGATGGATAAATTTTGAGTCTAGAAAAGAAAAACAATCTTGAAATTATGTGGACTCAGCATCTATCATTATAGAAAAAAAATGGAATGAGAACAAAACTGAGTGATAGGGATTTTATTTAGTCGTATAACAAACAGCATATATGTGAACATACTATCCTCTTTATCTCATAAAATACCCAGTAAACTTAATATGAGTATCTAAACTCTGGAGTGAACTTAATTATGAAGAGATTTTTATAAGTTTATTAACTATTTTAAGCTATTTATGATAAATTAAGAGGTTATTCATAAGAGGACTGTCACATCTGAATATATTTTGGCTATCCTGATGAAATAGGATCGACTCTACCCCAACAGGTTTGAATGCTAAGACTAATGATTATCCACGTGCACACATGGACACACACACACACAAAATGGTATGAAAAACTTTATTACTAACACAATGAGGTTTTGTGGGAGAACGGGACATGCTCTCAAGCTAATCTGAAAATATCCTGAGAAACAGCAATAAATGAAACTTGGTTTGAGATTTTTATGGTTGTTCAATGGGGGGCCAGATTTAGGGTTCTCAAGAGCAACATGGTTTGAGTCTCCTGGAGACACAAAGGAGAAATTTTTGGTACTTTCTTATTATCAGCTCAAATTTTGGGCAAAAAAGAGCAGAGGGGTATAGAAGTGTTAAAAGCTATGTAACCAATCCATTATCCAAAAATGGATTCATGCTCTTTTATTACAGAGTTCTTCCACAAATACAGGATATCTATAACTAATAAGAAGATTCTTGTTTTATATGTGCAAGAGGTTGAACTTATGAGGAAGGATTGAGATAACGTCTGCTAACTTTTGATAAAATAATTGAAGTGGGACATTTTTCTATGAAATGCAAATTATCGAACTAAACCCCAAAGTGGAAAATCTAATATAATCAACAATAACTAAAATTAAAAAAAATCTACCTCAAAATAACATTTGAACATTAGGTTAAGACAGTGTTCTGGAGAATTTCTACTAGATCTTAATAAAAGAGATTGTTACTGTTATTAATTTTCCCATAACATACATTAAAGACTTTCCAAGTTCTTTAAATACATAGCATGCAAACAGCAATAATCAACATCAAATTAGAATTTTAGTTTGATGAAATAAGGATGAATAAACAACTGGAAATATTTAAATTTCTTGAAGAAGAGGAAAGGAAAAAGGTCAAGGAGGAGGTAAATATTATGGGGAGGATAAGTATGGTCTGAAGTACTTTTTCCATGATCTCATTTGATTCTTACAGCATCTGTATAAGAAAATACTATTATTTTTGTTATTCCTATTTCATAGGCACATGAACTTATCCAAACTTATCCTATGTTACGGAGCTGGTAAGGAGCAGAACCATTATAAGAACACATGTCTATATGATCTCCAGAATCACATTGACAAAGATGAGTATGAATGAAAAGTGGGTCTTCAATGATTTCATTAAAAAAATTATGGTTTATAAAAAATTTTTCTATGTATATATCTTAACATTGTACATATTTATCTATATAAACTTATATTTGCATTTATGTTTAGAAATGCATGTAAATACAGGTTAAAATATGAAGATTATATATCAAAATATTAAGTGTTCATGTTTGTATATTAGAATTATCTAAATTATTTTATTTTATTTTAAAGTAACAATTTAAAATTTTTTTCACTCATCTACCTTTGCTACTATTTGCAATTAACATACAAGTTAATTTGCTCTGTAACAAAACTAAATTATTAAAAACTCAAAAGTAGACATGAGGCAAGAGAAAGGATACATAGTATTTGAATAGTTATTAAACTGGAGTTTTAGTTGTTGAATTATTGATAAATAAATGCATGAAATATGGAATCTTAGCTAACATATAGCCATAATTTTTTAAACCAGATGGTCATTCATACTTTTATATTTAAAATATTTCTTCCTTTTTCCATAGATAGAAGACCTTAAATTGTATGAAGAAGAATGAGAATGAAAGTAACCACCTCATTAAATTAAATATAGGAATTTTTCTGATCCTATGCTGTGAGTACTGGACAGCTTATTAAATTAAATAAAGGGCTTTTTTTTTTTTGATCCCATGATCTGAGTACTCTACCTTTAGAACAATTAAAGACCAGTTACTTGTAGACTATTTTATTACAAAAGTCTTCTTTTACTGATAAAACAGGTCATTTTTTCTTCATTCTTGCTAACATTTCCTATATCTGTTAAAGTTTTTACTTAATTAAGTTAATTAACTGAATCTTCATTTTGGGGGCCTCAGATGTTTCCGTGTTTTAAAAAATGATAAAATATATTCGATGTGTTAGTCTTACATTTATTCTAATAAGAAATCAACTATTTTCTTTTAAAAGAAAGTGTTTTCTAACCCTTCTATAGCTTATAGTAGACCTCAATTTTTTTGCTGCACTGGCACAAGTTTAATGAGTTATCACAATTCAAAAGGTCTATTCACATGCAATTTTAGTTTAATCAAATATGTCAAGAGATTCAGATTAACCACTAACTATTAGAAATATCAGTACAAAATAATTGTGTCAAATTGATTTAGACCTCCCCGGAAATTTTAAATGCCAATATAATTTAAAGTGTGTGATATTTTGCTAAGAGTCATTTACAATAATCCATGATCATTAGTGACAGGTTAGCTAAATAAATGCTTCATATATATCAAATGCTTTAGAAAAAAATAGTAGAGAATAAAATCTGAAGTTTGTATTGCATTTTAATTGAATATTTTAAGATTTCAATCTATATACCATCTATATGTATTTCTTGGAACATAAAATCTATACTCTGCATTTGTTTTTAGGTGAAAAGAGGGGAAGAATGTTGATAGATATTAATTTTTACCATTATTGTTTATAGCAAAGGGAAGCCAAATTTTGAAGAGTAATGCAAGTTCTGAGTAGAACACTGGACCCAAATCTATACTATTGTGTATTTGAATTTATCTTTCTAAATAAATTGTAAGGCCTTTTCAGGTTAAGTGTTTTGTTCTATCCTGATTTTATTTCTGGTGACAAACTGAGGGTCTTGCATATAGTAAGAAATGCAGGTTGAAGTCTGATTGCTATTTATTTTTGTTAGATAATATAGCAGTAAATGGCAGTAGTATTTTCATTGAATATGAAAATGATAAAGGATAATCTCTTTGTCTCTCTGACAAATAAATAAAATCTTTAAAATAAATTTTTAAAAAATTTAAAAAGTTAAGATTTAAAATGAATTATATAGATAACAAAATAAATGAAGCTTATAGCTTAATATTTTGAGAAGAAAAATATTCTGTGTTTAGTTTATTTTAAAACTTTAAAAATGTTGGCACATTAGAGTAATAAGTTATTCTTTGATGCAAATTTAAAATACACTATTGAGTAACTGGTTTAAAATTTTAAGTTTTTTTTAAAATATGATCATATGTTCTATTGAAATATATAGGAAATCTTAAGACATCATATTCATTTCATTTATGTTTCATTTATTAGTTTTACATAAGTTTTTTGGTACTTTGGAAGATTTAATTTGTTAGCCAAATATCTGAGTTCTTAAAACGTAGGTCAAATACAGGGATGCCTGGGTGGCTCAGTTGGTTAAGTGGCTGCCTTCTGCTCAGGTCATGATCCCAGCATCCTGGGGTCAAGTCCCACATCGGGCTCCTTGCTCGACGGGGAGCCTGCTTCTCCCTCTGCCTGACACTCTGTCTGCCTGTGCTTGCTCTCTCTCTCTCTCTGACAAATAAATAAAACCTTAAAAAAAAAAAAGTAGGTCAAATACATTAATTTTTAAGTGTCAATCAGAGTTTAAGAAAATAAGAATTAAATTGTATACCCTCCCCACTTGACGGGGATTATTAATATTTTTCTATATTTTAACTTGGCAAAATCAGATTTGTAAACTAAAAAGAAAATCTTAAGAAAGAATTATAACTTAGGATTTCTACATTTAATGGACTGAATTTTAAAATATTAATCTCAAAACCATCATAAAATTAGTAATCTTCTGTGCACAAAGCGCACCATGGAGAACACTAAAAAACCAACAATGGTTAATGTTATTGGTGACATAAAAATCTAAAGAATCATACATAAAGATTAGCATTTTACTTAAGTTTTGTCCATTTTAGCCAAATTTTAGGAATTTGTAACTGTATGTGTTATGAACTTTTATTTTCATTGAAGTAAACATGCATGAAAAGTTAAATAATTTGATTGCTTAACGTCAGAACATATCTTTTGTGTATTCTGCTTCAGTGCATCTTTTTTTTTTTAAGATTTTATTTATTTGACAGAGATCACAAGCAGGCAGAGAGGCAGGTGGGGGGGCGGAGAGCAGGCTCCCCACCGAGCAGAGAGCCCGATGCGGGGCTTGATCCAGGACCCGGGATCATGACCTGAGCTGAAGGCAGAGGCTTTAACCCACTGAGACACCCAGGTGCCCCTGCTTCAGTGCATCTTGTACATATAAACTGGACTCATGATGCTTACATGTTCATAGTTCTCATCTGTATAATTATGACATTCTCTCTATATATATTTCAGACCTGAAATTTTCTTCCCAGAAATTTATCTTTCAAGCTTTTATGGCATGAGGTTTTATGTCTCTTAACCTTCATTCAGTGGTTAATAAAAACAATATAGCTTTTATGGATGTTACATATTTTGGAGAAATTGCTTAAGATGAAATATACTTATAGGTGTAATTGGAAATCATTCCACAGTTTATTGACAAAATAATTTTTCCAGTTTGGGCCACTTTAAATATTTTAAATATCTGAAGGTATTTTACACACTGGTTAGTTTTGAGAGTCACTCAATGGAAAGAATGAACACTATGGTACCCACCTGAACAAAGTAGGTTCTATTATTTTTTATTATTAACCTCCACAGTGTAGTGTCTGCACCTTAGCTAGCTTCCTAAGGTGATATGGTATAGAAGAAAATGTTAGAAGTTGTATTGATAAATGTTTTCAACCAAGAAAGATAAATTAAATTCTTACATTAAATATGGAATGATAGTTACACATACACACACAGAAATGTACAAACACAGAGATAGAAAGAGTAAAAATAAAAAGATTTGGGGAGAGAGTACTATCAACAAAATGGTAGAGTTTGTAGCTCCAGATGACCACCCCTCTACAGAAACATGGAAAAAACAAGCAGGAACTCTCAAAAACAACATTTTCCTAACTCTGAAAAAGGCAAACTTTACAAAAACCAAGCAAATGCTGAATAAAGAAAAATGCAACTTAAAAATGTAAGAAATGGTAGCATTTTAATTTCCTCTTTTTCCAGCCTCTGCCAGCTCAGCAGCACTCTTGAAGATAAGTGACAGCCTGCATTCTCAGTGTGGGACCATGGTCTTTGGTCTTGAAGGAAGCAAAGTATATCTTATCTGCCATTTCTAGCTCTTCTAGAAGATGTGTGAAGGACTGATGCAAAGCATTCATCACTTTTTGCCTAAATTGGAACTCTCTTAAGAGTTGAAGAGTAACAGGCATTGTTTGAAACCAGTGTGAGGTGAAATAAGTCCTAACAATAACAGGTATAAACAATTATTCTTAAGCTATATGCATTAGTTTTTAGAACAATTTGGCAAGTAAAAAAAATAAAAGTCATCCACATTGGAAAGGAAGAAAGTAAAACTATCTCATCATAAGTCATTAAGGAAATTCAAATCAAAACTATAATTATGTATAGCTTTACACCCACTAGCATGGCTATAATACATTTTTAAAAAAGGAAAACAACTACTGTTGATGCAGATGTGAAGTAATTGGTCCTCATACATCACCAGTGAGAATAAAAGAATGGTCCAGCCACGATAGAAAACAATTTGTTAGTTCCTCAAATAGTTGAGTAAGAATTGTCATATTAATTGCAGACCCTGAAGTTCTACTGCTAGCCATTTACTACAAAAAAATTAAATTTCAGGGCTCCTGGGTGGCTCAGTTGGTTAAGCTACTGTCTTCGGCTCAGGTCATGATCCCGGAGTCCTGGGATTGAGTCCTGCTTCAGGCTTCCAGCTCCATGGGGAGTCTGCTTCTCCTTCTGACCTTCCCTCTCATGCTCTCTCTCACTCTTTCTCTCAAATAAATAAATAAAATCTTTAAAAAAATTAAAATTCAACAAGCACAAATACATGTCTAGGCATGTTCATAGCAGCCACAATAGCTCCTAATTTCACCAATGCATGAATGTATAAGCAAGTTATGACATATGCATAAAGTTGAATGTTATTTAGCCATGTAAGGGAATGAAATATTGATACACATGACAATGTGGATGAGCCTCCAAAACATTATGCTAAGTGAAAAAGATAGTCACAAGAGACCACATGATTCTATTTATATGAAATATCCAGAATAGATAAATCCATGGAGATAGGATGTATATTGGTAGTTACCAGAGGATGGAGAGTAGTGACTCAAAGGGTTTTGCTTCAGAATGATGGAAATGTTTTGGATCTAGATATAAGTGGTGGTTGCACATCAATGTGAATGCACCAAATGCTTGAAATGGCTAATTTTATATTATGTGAATTTCAATTTCATAAATTGTTTTAGAATATTTGAATAATTTTTGTTTATTATCAATCATGAATCCCTGGATATCATTTCCTGGAACTTGCATTTCTAATAATAGGTCTTAGAGACTTAGATGTGATATATTTGACATAAACAAAAGTTCCTTTTTACTCAGTTTGTAGACTACTTCAAATTCACCAGATTTTATTCAGGTTGAAATTTTTGTTGGATGAAAAGGTAGTGAATAGATAGATGGAAACAGAGAATAAACCAAATTAAATACAAAGCAACACATTTCACAAAGTTAGCTGAATAATATGTTACTTTTTTATTAATAGTAAAAATTGAAGGCTGATCATATTACAATTATAAGTAATACATTTTTAACCAGTTCAAAGTACTTCATCTTATTTTTCCTTTATAATCAGATATTTCCTTACAAGTCCTTGGCTTAACTAGACTCAGTTACCACCTACCCTTATTGCTTATGTTCCTCCTTGCTCCTCTTATTACGGTCATATCAGATTTTGTTCAGTTACTCTATGGTGTTCTGCTTTTTAATTTTTTCCCCCTATGGAACTCTTGTATCCCTTTCATGGCTCCTGTAAGAATTCCCCCTATCTCTTCACAGACAAAGTCCCTCATGAGCCTGTTCTAACCTAATTCTCACTTCATGTTTAATGGACTTATGCATTATTTATGTCTTATTTCTTAAGTTCATTAACTATATTTATCTTCTTCACAATTTGACTACCAGCATGTATGCATTTGTTAAAGTGACTAAATGTATTAAGGCTTAGATGGAAGAAAGGGTCCGGAGAGGAAAACCAGCCAGAACAGGAGCAACCATTACAACTCACGTAGAAAATGGATTCCATTTTTATGTAACTATTTATTTTGGTTTAAGTATTTAGTTAAGATTTTATATTTAAATGCATGCTATTTATTTAAGATACACTGAAGTCATATAATCTCCTTTAGTGGTTTATTTCTTTGTTCTGTTTTAATTTTATTTTTACTAAATACCCATGAAAATCTCTGTCTCCCATAGTTATCTGATATAATTCATGGACAATGCCAGGAACTCTACACAAGAGGATAGTTCTAAAATCACATCAGATACAAAGAAAGACTAGTACATCTAGCTACTCAAGTTCTGTGATAGGAAAAGAAGCTGTAAAAAAGCAAATTTATCATTAGTAATATAAACACAAAATTTAGTTTGTAATTTTACTAATCTTTATTCTCATCAGTGAGATAAAGCCATGAATCAAAGGGTACTAAGATTTTGCTCTCAATGTAACCAACTTGGGCAATAAATAAATAAATAAAATAAAGTAAAATAGGTCCTATCATCAAAATGAACACTCTAGGAATTGGGAGCAAGCTATATTTGCCTCAAGAATTTGGGGCTTAAGCTATACCTTTAATTTATTCTCTCCCCATAAGAATAAAATTAACATTTGCATTGCTAGTGATAGTTCTCAGGTAAGTCTCAATGAGATGTGCATTTTTCATTATTTCAACTAATGGATCCTATAATATTAGCAAAGTTTCTACTAATCAAGTTTCTCCAAAATTGGTCCCATTTGCTACTTAATGCTATAAATGAATATAGTGGACCTTTCTATTAAATCTGCCTCAAATAAGATAGGACTGTTGGGATTGGGCTTAATAACCACCAAGTAATTTTCCTCTATGAAAGTTTATAAGAAATATTAAATACACATCATCCTTCTTGAAGGCCAGATCCAATATTTATGTTTTCATACAAAAACTAAACTATAATATACATAAAAGAAGAAATACATTTTATTAGCAATATGTTCATACAGTATAATTATTGTGGTGATGTTATGTTGTTTTGAATCCATAAATAAAAAATTGAAGAATAACACTTTGACTAGATCTATAGCTTCTAGAAAATAAAATTGCTTCTATGTTGCCTCAGTAAAATGTAAAATATCCTTAGCCCAGAGGAAGAGACTTTTCTTGAGATTTTGTAACCCTTTAATGTACCTCATTATCCTGTTTCTTTCTCTAACTCACTAAATCCCAGTGAGCCACTTTGACTTCCTCCTTGTAAACAAATAACTTAATAGGGATCCAAGTGCCCTTCAAGCCATAATCAAAAAATTTTAAACATAACATCTATCACTGTCCACATTCTTCCTGAAGGAGACTGTCACGACCATGACCATACACTGTCTTGGGTCAAATAGTTGAGGATTAAAAAGAAGAGTGATTGGCATCTCTACATCCTCCTTTGTCTGACACATCTAATACATTGTCCGTATTTTTCTTTACAGACCTTGAATTAATAGCATTTAATTGGATTGTTCTATGTAAGTGGCTTATGGGGAATTGAGTTAAAATAATTTTTTCTTCCTTATTCTTGCTAACTATCATGCTGGTAGTGGAAGGGGAGCTATTACAGCATGTATTCAAATAAGCATTTGCAATCAAGCAACAAGTCTTGATATGACAAGATACTTTCCTACTTCATTTCAAACAAAAAACTTTCTCTCATCACAAATAATTGTTTTATGCTATAATTAGGATCAGTAGGATGTATCTTTCTAAGGATATGGGAGATAAGTAGGCTTTTGTTATCTCCTGTTTTTCTCTCATACTTTTTTTTATTTTCTCTAAAATCAGTGCAACAAAACAAAGTGAAAAATTGAACACAGGTTCTTTTCTAAATAATATTTTGCTCTAATTGTATATTCATTGGGTTTTGGCATAAAGCCAAAATTTATTAAGTCACAGTTATAAATCAGATATCATTCAGAGAAGCCTAATCTGTGAAGAAAATTAGAAGGGAAATTATCTAGGGAAAAAATCATAAAAGAAAACAAGATAAACAAATGCTTCTAGTCTTTTAATTTTTCTTAAATTAATGACTTTGAGCTTACCATTGACTATATTCAATGGCAATTCCTATTTGGAAAATTAATTGACTGAACTTACTATTGTCAGCTAGAAATGCTATTTGCAAATTTTTTTCAGGGAATTATTTATTATGCAAAATATTGTTATTTATTAAAGTCCAATGTATCAGGTAAATATCTCCTCTTTTCAAACCATGCAAAGGTCAAAATTGTCTCAGAGCAATGTTGGAGAAGTAGCTAAAGATTAAGCTTTTATTAATATGATTCTAATCATTTGACTGGAAATGGAATAATGCATGTGTGTGGTTAAATATATACATATTTTTTTTCCAAAATATGAATGTGTGGTCAAGTCCAACTTTTTTGTTACATACTTCATCATAATATATCAAATAATTTCCTACTAACTTGAAAGGCAAATAAACACATTCTTCCTCATAATCATCTATTTTATAACACTTTGGTTCAAAGTTCTTATTTACCAATAAAGATGTAGGTATAAAAAGACACTTCAATGATAAAGTCATTGACACTGATATGATGAAGGAACATGAAGACTTAGTGTAGACTTACATTTTATATAAATATGTCTTCTATAGTATCCATGGCAACTTGTCAATCAGACTCTTCCTGAACATTCTCCTGATAAACAGTGTATTTCATCTTGAAACCTTTCTTTTTTTTTTTTAAAGATTTATTTATTTGAAAGAGAGAGGGTACACAAGCAGGAGGAGTGGGAGAGGAAGAAGCAGGCTTCCCACTTAGCAGAGAGCCTGATGTGGGGCTTGATCCCTAGACCCTGGGATCATGACCTGATCCGAAGGTAGACGCTTAAGGACTGAGCCAACCAGGTGCCCCTTGTAACCCTTTCTAAGCTTGAAATGTATCTTTTCAAATGGGTGATTGTTTGCTGTACTTCTACTTTTACATGCAATTAAAGATTAAGTCCCGTGAACTTTCTTATACTTAAAGAAAGCTCTCCCAAAACTTTTATATATTTTCTTCTTTAAACAAAACTTCACAACTTCACCTTCTACAGGCATTTTATGTAACTAGGTTTCCAGATGTTTTATGATCTTTCTCTGGATCCATGTTCCCTTTCCCAGGAGCAATCTGGACATTGATCTCCATATATATTGTTATGCCTGAATTGAAAACAAAAATCCAGATGTGTCCTGACAGCTTAACACTCTTGTTGATACTCAGTTAATCACAGGATTTAGGGTTTATTCCTGCACTCTCAATTTTATTTCACAGACCCGTAAGTCTAGCCCAATTTCATTATCCCACTGGTTTGATTACTATAGCTTTGTATTAAGTTTTGAAATCAGGAAATGTGAGTCCTCTAAGTATATTCTCTTTTTTCAAGATTATTTTGACTATACTGGGCCTCTTGAATTTCCTTACTAATTTTAGTAGTTTCACAATTTCTGAAAAAAAAATCTGGGATTTTGATAGGGATTACATTGACTCTCTAGATAAGATTGGAGAATATCATCATTTTATTAGTATTAAAGCAATCTCCTGATCCATGTTATGGATTATCATTCAATTTAGTTGTTCTTTTTTAATCTCTTTCAACAATTATTTATGGTTTTAGTTTACAACTCTACTTCTTTCATCAAATTTATTCTTACTTAGAGTTTATTGAGCCTTTTGTATTTAGACATTATTTTTCATCAAATTAATTTTAATCCATCATAACTTCAAATATTCTTCTGATCCATTCTCTTTCTCCTCTCTTTCTGATACTCCCATTAGGATATGCTGGTACACTAAGTGATGTCCTATGCTTCTATAAAGTTCTTTTTATTTATGTCATTCCTTTTTCTTCGAGAGAATTCTTAGAGATTGCATAATCTCTAATAATGTCAAATTTTTATCTTCCAGTTCAAATCTATTATTGAGCCTATTCAGTGAATTTTTCTTCTTGACTATTAAACTGTTTTTTCTTAAAGACATATTTATTCAGTGTCATGATCAGACCATAACATTTAGCAATCAACAGCAGGGATGCAAAATAAAAACAAAAACAAAACAACAAAACAAAACAAAACTACATTAAAACCCACTATTGGAATGATTTCCACTTTCCACAGAACAGAAATTAAAATAAACTGTTAAACAATTAGTCACAAATACAATCCTTGAGTTTTTTGCCCATACACATGAGTATTATCTAAAATATGTCTTCTTGGTAGCAGCTAGGCCCTTGCCACCACTGTGTTGACTGAGTTCACAAATCTGCTGTAACCTATAGCTTCCCTGTCTATTCTCTGGCTCTTGTCTCCTGTTAAGCTTTGTTTCCTGGCAGTAATTAAAACATCCCGCCACTGCCATAGCTACTGATGCTGCTGGAACCACCACAGCCACCTTGATTTCATGGTTGGACAAAGTACTGGCCTCTACCACCATAGAGGCTAGAGCTTCTCCCTCCAAAATTTCTTCTTTCATGGGCCCAAAATTTGAAGATTGATTGTTGTAATTGCCAAAATCATTATAGCTTCCACCACTTCCAAAATTACTATCATCATTATCAAATACATTATAACCATCTCCACTGACACTATATCTACTACCACTTCAACTGCCACCAGAGTCACCTCACCCACTGAAGTTTCCTCCATGACCAAATTTGTCATTCGCATCAAAACCACCTCCACAACCACCAGTTTCCAGAACCACATCATCCTCTTTGACTAGATGAAGGACTATCCATCTCTTGCTTAGGTAGGGCTTTCCTTACTTCGAAGTTGTGGTCATTCACAGTACAGTATTTTGTATGACAGTCTTGTCTACAGAGTCATCATCATATGTTACAAAAGCAAAGCCTCTCTTCCTGCCACTGCCTCAGTCAATCATGATTTCAATCACTTTCATTTTTCCATAATATACTAATCTCTTAGAACATGTTCTTCAGTATCTTTTTTAATACCACCAACAGAAATATTTTTCAGTTATGTAGGCACCAGGTCTTTGAGAATCTTCTCTTGAGGCAGCCTTCTGTGGTTTCACAACTTTTCCATCCACCTTGCGTGTCCTTGATTTCATGGTTTCATCTACCTCCTCGACAAGTGGCATACGTGACAAACCCAAAACCTCTTAAGCACTGGGTGTTTGGATCTCTCATTACCACACAGTCTTTGTGCCATGGATACTACTGAAGAGATATTTATATAACATGAAAGTCTACACTAAGTCTTCATGTTGTTTCCTAGTATGAATGTCAATGACTTCTCTACTGCTCAGACTCTCATTGGTTGTTTCAAAGCTTAAACCTGTGCAAGCTCTTTGGGAGACTCTGTCTTAGACATAACAGTGATAGGGAGGAAGACTTTAATGATCTTTATTCAGTGGCATCCATGGGCAGAAAGGAGTAATCTAATGAATGGTCTTGCCTATTAAACTTTTAAACCCCAGAATTTCCACTTATTTTTTTTACATTTTTAATAGTCTCTATTATTATAGTCTCTAAATTATAAGACATAGTTGATATATATTCCTTACTGCTATAAACACATGTCCCTTACTTTTTAATAATAACTGTTTATTCTGGCATTTGAGTTCTCTCAGAGGCAGTTTTTGTTGCATACTTTTATTTTTTTTCCTTGCATCTGTGACTTTTTTCATTTCAGAGAATAACTTTTAGTAATTCTGTATACTAATCCCCACCCTCCTCTGGAGCTTCCTGATTCTCATCATGTTATTTGCTTTATTGATGACTTGATTCTTTCAGTGAAGTCTACTTCTGCTGAAATGTTCAGCTTCTTCTAGCACTTTCCAGGGTGCATTCTAATATATTGTCACAATCAACATAGGATGGTGCTGGTTTTCACAGGGTTCTCGTTGACGTTCTCTTTCCCTGATCTGACCTGTTAAGCTTTTAGCTGATTTGCATCTATTGACATTACACTCAGCTCTTAGCCCTCAAATTGCCAGCTGATTGCTTTTTTTGATTACTGCTTTGACAAAGTCCAGAGACATAGAGTGTTCCATAGTCTGACCCAATTAACTTTTGCATGGGTAGACTTGAGACCTCTCTTTGAGGCCTGTTCTAATGCCCAGGAAGACTCTTCTTAGCTGCTTATTTTCCAGATTATCTCTGCTAAAATTCTAGTTCTTCTATATTTTCACTTTTTACTATCATTGAGCTATCTGCCTCTTAATTGCTTATAACCAAAATCCCCATTTCTTTCAATGGTGACTTTTAATTTCCTTGAGTTCTGTATGAAATAAAGTCAGTCCACTTAGGGACAGCTACTGATCTCTCTCTTCTTAAGATCTACATCTCCCCCTGAACAAAACTATCTATACCACGATTTTGGAGTTGGGGATAAGGTAATGGCCCTCTTCTCTCAAGTGACATCATGTGTTACAAGTAGGGTACTGGGCAGAGACAGTAGCCCCTGGTTTTCTCAACTTGTCTCCCCTGATATGAAACCTCTACCTTCAGGCAAACAAGGGTAAGGGCAATCCAGGAGGAGTACTCTCAATGTCTCAGGGAGATACAAAAAAGCAAACATAGGCATAAGATAGTAAAAATACTGAAAATGAAAATGTTGTGAGACTGTATTAAAAGCAGTTGGCATTGGTGGGTCCACAACCTAATTTCAAAGGAGCAAGCAGCAAACTGAAAATGAATCACTCACAATAAAGAATAAAAGCAGAATATCATAGAAAAATACTTAAAAAGTGAAAACAGCTGTCAATCTAAAATTTGAAATTCACTAAAAATCTGAAAGCAATGTCAATATAAAAATATTCTCTACAAGATTTATAAAAAAGAAATTTCTCTACAAGAAAAATTGTAACTTTTCCCCCCAGTAAAACAGTGTTAAAAATGAAAATAAATGCAACCAACAGGGGGAAAAAAACTGAGCAAAGTTCTTGGGGAGTAGAAAAGTATCTAAGATGGAATTATGAAAATATAGGTATCCCCTACTATCTGAAAGTAGAATGTTTCTACGAAACCTTTCTTAGGCCAAAATGGCAAAGAAGCCATTATCATTAATTTAGATGAACAATTTTTGAGCATTCCCAGACCTCCAAAGCAACTTATCTTAGGCTTTTCTGATACTTTAGTACACAGGTTGCTAAGGGATGCACATAATAAATGGAGATGAGGCATAGATGCTCACAGACACAATTCAAAGATAGGGTTGCTTGATGCTGAGATGCTGAGTGTAGTCCAGGGGAAGGAGACTGGTGGGGCCACTCTGCTCTGGGTACATGTTGCCACTGTAAGGGCTCACTGTAAAATAAACACTAAACACTTTTTGCTTTTCAGCTTTTTTCATAAAAGTCAAAATCCTCTTCTTAAAATGCTCTTTAATTTAGCAAAAACAGATACTAAGTCTTTCATAAAGGTGAAGTGATGTAATACAAACTTTCAAAAAGCAGGAGATACCTGTGTAGAAGAGTGGGAGAAGAATGCAAGTATAGAAAAGGGACAAATCGTATAGAATGGAAAGTTCAGAAATAAATCCACAAATTTACAGTCACATGATTAATGAAAACATTATGCCCTGAAGTGTAAAGATGTAGACTTTTCATTAAACTGCTCTGGTTCTATTGAGATATATGTATTTATAAAAATAATAATGAGGGGCACCTGCGTGGCTCAGCAGATTAATCCTCTGCCTTCAGCTCAGGTCATGATCTCAGGGACCTGGGATCAAGCCCCACATCAGGCTCTCTGCTCAGCAGGGAGCCTGCTTCCCCTCTCTCTTTGCCTGTCTCTGCCTACTTGTGATCTCTCTCTGTCAAATAAATACATAAAATCTTTAATAATAGTAATAATAATAATAATAATGAATTGTTTTCTGTACCTCATATAAAATTCAAAGGAATATAAATAGAAATGTGAAAGTTAAAACAATAAAGCATGTAGATAACATATGAGATTATCTTTGTGAACTTGGCATTGCCTAAACTTTTTATTTTTTAAGACTTTATTTATCTGACAGAGAGAGAGATCACAAGTAGGCAGAAAGGCAGAGAGAGAGAGAGAGACAGGGAAGGAGGCTCCCCACCAAGCAGAGAGCCTGATGTGGGGCTCGATCCCAGGATCCTGAGATCATGACCTGAGCCAAAGGCAGAGACTTAACCCATTGAGCCACCCAGCTGCCCCTTGGCTAAACTTTTTAAATAGTAATCCAAAGCACCAAACTTAAAAAACAAACAAACAAACAAACAAAAACCTAAATCAGACTTCATTAAATTAATTAAGTCAAAAGGAAATACTAAGAAAGAGAAACAAGATCATCTGGGTGGTTCAGATGTTATGCATCTGCCTTCAGCTCAGCTCATGATCTCAGAGTCCTGGGATAGAGCCCCATAGCAGGCTCCCTGCTGTGCAGGAAGCCTGCTTCTCCCTATCCCTCTCCCACTCCTCCTGCGTGTGTTCCTCTCTCCCTGTGTCTCTCTCTGTCAAATAAATGAGTAAGGCTTTTAAGAGAGAGAAACAAACAAGAAACAATTAAAACTGTTGATCTTAAATAGGATTATTACATCAGCAGAAATGTGTGTTTTCATTTTGTTCTAAGCTGTCTCCAATATACTTTACATTTCCACCAAGTGAAGAAATGGGCACTGTGAGCATTTCTATCCCAGACTTTATTACAGAAGAATAAAGTAAATTATGCTTTATTCAGTAGCCTTCTGTTGACTCTGATTGTATCTTCTGCTCTAAATAGTACACATGTATTCACTAAACCAAGAATAACTCATTTCAAACTCATAATTTTTACCATCTCTCTCTTCTCTGTAAGGCAGAGAATGCCAACAATAGTTCACAAAATTGGCAGTTACCACAAGTAGAGAAGTTTGATTAAAAAAAAAATTTACAGTGTTTCAGAAAAGGGGAGGATATTCTTATAGACAACAGAGCTATTTTTATAATATTATCTTAGGATCAAAAAATAAACTAAATCCAAAGTTTACACAGATTAATTAACTGATAAGAAATAACTGAATTCTGGTTAAAATATACATTATAGCTATTTTATTTATAATTATTTGACAATGGATGTATATAAAGGAAAGTACACAGAGTACTCTGGAAATGTAAGCTTAAGTGAGATACACAGCAAGAAAAAATGTGAGTTTCTAAAGGAATACTATGAACAATTGCATGCCAATATTTTGGGTAAATTCCACAATCAATATGAAGTATTGTACCTCTACTTGGGCTCTTTTTTTTTTTTTTTTAGATTTTTTATTTATTTGACAGAGATCACAAGTGGGCAGAGAGGCAGGCAGAGAGAGAGAGGAAGGGAAGCAGGCTTCCCGCTGAGCAGAGAGCCCAATGTGGGGCTCGATCCCAGGACCCTGAGATCATGACCTGAGCCTAAAGCAGAGGCTTTAACCCACTGAGCCACCCAGGCGCCCCATTTAAGGATTTTTTTTTTTTTTAGATTTTTTATTTATTTGACAGAGATCACAAGTAGGCAGAGAGGCAGGCAGAGAGAGAGAGGAAGGGATACTTGGGCTCTTTCTAAATCAAAGAATTCTTTTTAAAAAACAAATTAACATCTTAGGGTTTTAAATTAAGCTGAGAGTGACATCAGTGACCCCCAGAGATTCTATAACGGACTTAAAATATTTTCTTCTTGTTTATTCCCATGGTAACGCAGTTAAAAAGGTAGATACCAAATTTAATTCTGTGGCTGCAGAACTACAATGTAATTTGAATTCACATTCTCACCAGGTTCCTTAATTGAAAGTTATGACATAAATTTGGAAAGAATGGATCCTGAGTATTTGAATGGAGGTTATTTTGTGGAAGCAAACAAAATCTGAGACCTCCTTTAGCAGTCTTTCTTCCTGTGACTGACAAGAGCAAAGTTAATAGAAAAATACATCAATTCAATAAATCTCTTTTCTTCAGGATATGCAATTGATTTACTCCACAGATTAGGTGGTCCTCTGCTGAGGGTCTCAGTAGGCTAAATTTGAGGCATTGGATGGGTCTGCAATCTAATGTGATACTCAGGTTTCCTCTTCTAAACTCACTGTTTGTCAGAATTTGCTTTCTTACAGCTGTGTAACTGAAGACAACTGCCATTCCATGTCATGTGATCTGCATAACATGGAAAGTCGATTCTTCAAGGCCAACAAAGAAGGAGTTGGTGCAGCTATGAACTTTTACAACTTTTTCTGTTTTGGAACTAGAACTTATTGTAAAAGGCTCAGATCATTAGTTTAGCCTCATCCATGATAATTTCCCTTTTGAAAACACTTTTAAAATATTTATTTATTTATTTACTTATTAAGAGAGAAAGAGAGACTGAGAGAGAGGGACAGAGCACTGGGGGAGGGGCAGAAGGAGAGTGATAGAGAGTCTCAAGCAAATTCCTTGGGGAGCCCCTTGACACGCACTTGATTTCATGACTCTGAGATCATGACCTGAGCCAAAATCAAGAATCAGATGCTCAACCAACTGAGCCCTCCAGGCGCCCTTTCTCTTTTGATAACTTAAAGTCAACTAATTGGGAAATTTAATTACATCTGTAAAATCACTTACCCTTTGCCATGTAACACAACCTGATCACAGAAATATCCTATGGTATTTATATGTCTCACTGTTACTCAAAGAGAGAGAATTAGACAGGTCTGTCCAGTGGGAAGTAGAAATCTTGTGGACTATTTTAAAATTATGGGTGCCAAAATTTTCATTGTCTCTCTTTCATAGATACTTCTATTATCCCCATGTCCTCAGAGCATTTCCCTTGTCAATATGTCATCCAAGTGAGATTGATGCATAAGTTAAGAGAATTAATAATGGTACAATTTTAGAAAGCTTTCTTTCCAAAGAAGCAAAAGCCCTGCCAAATTATGTCATGTCAAAATAAATGATGTATTAAAACAGTCATGTTCTCAATGTGATAGCAAGGAAAAGTTTTAGACATTTGAGAAGATAACTGATAAAATATGAAATTAAGACATTAACTTGTTGATGAATACTTCCACTCTTGTGATATACTTCCAACTCAAACTCATGGCAATTGTTCCATCACACAAGTAGAAGGTAGATGTAGAAGTTTGGAATAAAAACCTGTAAAGTTATATTTAAAACACATGTGTTTATAAAAGTTGTTAATTATTCCATTTAAATTTTCTACTTATATTCAGATTTCACTACTGCATTACTCTATATATTCAAGCAAAAGCGATCTAATAAAAAAAAAAAATAAGGTGAGAGAACGAGAGAGGGTTCCAGAACCTGCAGGGTGAGCACAAGATGAAAGGTGTGATATGAACTCTAGCTTTTGTGGGTAGAATCACATGCACAAGGAACACACCAAGAATAAGGATCCAAGAACCTAAATGTCTCCAGGGCCCCCCCCCCCACCATTCTTAGATCCCCCTTGGGGCAGCAGTGTCAGGAGTACAGTCTACAGCAAGGAACAGCAGTGGGAACCAAAGAAATACTTTGAGAAGAGGAAGTGCCAAATGTAGGTGTGGTTCAAGCACTGGGGGACTAAATATTCAAGGCAGCAAACAACCAGCTGCAACAACTCCAACAATTGCAGGTCTGGACACTGGATGAGGCTGGGAAGTTAGCACTGAGCTAGGCAAGGGCCCTAGAGCTGCTGCCCTAGCATGTCCTCTGTTTCCAGAGTGGGGAGTAGAGAGAGATAGAGAGTAGTAGATTTCTGCAAGCCCCTCTGCCTAACCCCTTGGAAGTCATCCAGCTTCCTCTCTGTTTCCAACACAGCCACATCCTGGGGAGCCTCTGTGCAGAGTGCCTAGTAGGGAGCTTATCTTCCCCTGTCCCAGCCCTAGCTTCACCTCAGAACCCTTTGCAGACTCTGTGTTATTCCTTGACATTGCAAGTCAACTGTCTCCCCAAGACCTTTTGGGGGACCCTCCATTTCCTCATGATGACTGAGTAGCAAGAAGGCAATGGCTTTGTGGACAAGAACTCCAACCTCAGGAGCTTTCTGAACTTATAGAGGACCCTGTCTCTTCCCTATCCTGTAGATCCTGAAGAGAGGATAAGGCACCATACTCCTGCACACTGAGTCTGTCTAGGTGCCTGAAGCATGAGTGGCTGGGCTTCACCACTGGTTAGCCTTCCACAGCAAGAAAGCACCGCTATTTCTATACCCAACCTGTTAGTAGTAGACCTTTGCATGTTTTCACTGTGCTGCTATCCTAAGTTGTGTTGCTATGAATGTTTTGGAGAGAAATTGGTATCTTCACAATATTGAGCTGTCCAAACTAAGAATATTATTTTTTGTTCACTCATTTTTTTAAATAAAGTCTCTCCACAAAATGCTATTATTTAGCAATAGAGATCTTGCATATATCTCTGTAGACTTATTTCTGGCACTTCATCTTTACTATTGCCTGACATTTTAGATAATAATTTTAATTTCATTTTCATTTCTCTGTCTTAATATGGGATTCAGTTCTTTATTTATATTTATTTTGGGTTGAGGAACCTAGCTCAACTCTTTTTAATTATAATAATTTCTCTGGACATTGTCTTGGACATTACAATTTGAAAATTAATAAAGTTCATAGTAATCTTGAAAAAAGTATTTAAAGATATAGAGAGATAAACAGTGTTTTTCATATTTCTTGAGTTTGATGAAAAATAATTACAAATAAAGGAAAAATAATCAGTATTCCTGAAAGAAAAACACATTTTTTTTTTAAGTAGTCTCCACATGCCCAGCATGGAATCCAACATGGGACTTGAACTCACATCCTGAGATTAAGACCTGACCTAATATCAAGAGTCAGATGTCTAACCCACTGAGCCACCCAGGCACCCCCAAAACCCTTTTAAAAGACAAAGGAAAAAAATACACAAATCAGGAAAACTCAAAATTAATATAATAACATTAAAAAGATTTGAGACCATCCATACCAGACAAATAAATATATCAAATAGTCTTGACTCACAAAGCAAAACCAAATTTTATGGTAATTCTAAGAGACAGTATTTCAAAAAGTAGTGGGAAAAAGGCTAAAACAACAGGATGGATAAAAGTACCCCAAACAGCTTTCCAAAAAAAATTAAAGAAGCAGGAATTAGAATCCTGTTATAAGACAAAATAGAATTTTGCTCCAAAGTTCATTGAGAAAAGTAAAATTTTTATACTAAACACAATTAATATTGCATATATGATAGTTATGAATGCCCAAGCATTGAAAAATATAGCTACTGGGCCACCTGGGTGGCTCAGTTGGTTAAGCGTCTGCCTTCAGCTTGGATCATGATCCCAGGATCCTGGGATCAAGCCCCGCATCGGGCTTCTTGCTCAATGGGGAACCTGCTTCTTCTTCTCCCTCTGCCATTCCCCCTGCTTGTACTCTCTGGCTCTATCTCTCTGTCAAATAAATAAATAAAATGTTTACATATAAAGATATAGATATAGATGTATATAGGTATATAGATATATAGATATAGATAGAAATAGATAGCTACAGTCCTCATCAAACAAAACCTCAAGAGATAGAAGAGGAAATAACCATACATATTCTGTTATCAATTACTACTGTTGTACGATAACACCCCCAAGCTTAGTGGATTAAAACAACATCATTTATTCACTTATTTCACTGTGAATTCTAAGGTTGGCAATTTAAGATGGATTCAGCTGAGTTCTTATGGTTTGATCTTGATTCCCTCATGCACTTGAGGTTAATTAACAGGATGTTTTAAAGGCCCTTCTTGGGCTTGGCTGATTATCAGCTGGCATGCCTCAACTCTCCTTCAGGTGGTTTCTCATCCTACATCAGGCTAAGTTGGGCTTGTTTTTGTCACAGAGGCAGGAGTCTACAACGTGGTAGAATGGACAAGATTTCTTGAGTATAAGTGTGAAAAGTCCTTGTTACATTTCCTGTCAGTTCATTAAGAACAGTCCAGATTCTGGGCATACAAATATAAACTCCACTTCTTAGTGAGAAATGCTGACAAGTTACCTTGTAAAGGGCATGGATTGACATACAGAGGGTTGGGTCAGTTTTGCAGTTAACCTACAACAGTGTAGTAACCTAAAGCAGTCCTCTGTATGTGTGCGAATATTCATATCATCCTCACATGCAAACACACTATCCACATCTTCGCATCTCCCCAAATCTCCATCTAATTTGGTATCACACTAAAAGCATTAATATCTTGAAACCTACATCAGCTCTGGATGCAATTCTTTATATGGAGACCTATGATATGAAATGATAGATATCGTCACCCCACCTCAGTCTGTTACCAAGACATGATGAAGTGGTACGGAATAATTTTAACTCATATTTTAAAAGGGAAAGAATGAGAGATAAATTAGCAAATCCGTAACAACTCTATAAGATGGCAGAGAAAATGCCGACAGTTCATCTCCAGTCTAAAGATAAGGAATGTTTCTTGATTAATCCTAGTGTTAGTCCCTGGGAGTAGCTTCCCAGTCAACGTCTCTCCTATGGTCTGGGTTCTTTGCTTTACACTCTTGACTCCACCCTCTCAGATATTCTTTCTTTCCCATTATTCTTTTTGTCTACTTCTGTAGAAATCACCTCTGTTAGCAGCTAAATAGGTTTATGATCCTGCCTCCTGCATGTAGAAAATCAGTAGTGTTAGATCCTTTTACTCTCAGCTCTGCTTAGTCCAGGCTGGTAACACTTTTGTTAGTACTAACCCCTTAAAATGTTGTAAGTATTCTATGTAACAAATTAAAATAACTGGGGTTGTTTTTAATAAATTTATTTTTTTCAAGCACTTTTTAGGTTTATAGGAAAATTAAGCAGAAAAGTATAGAGATTTTCCATATACCCCAAGCACCCATATATGCATAACCTCCACCATTACCAATATTCCCTATCAGAGTGGTCTATTTTACAATTGATGAACCACATCGACACATCATTATCACCTAAAGTTTATCACTAATATTAGGGTTCACTTTTTGTCCTGTACACTTAAGCCTTTGGACAAATATATAATGACATGTATTCATCCTTACACTATCATGAAGAACAGTTTTGTTACCCTAAAAATCTTCTGTGCTCTGCCTATTCATCCCTTCATCCCTCATCCCCTCTGGCAAGCACTGATCTTTTTGCTGTCTCCATCTTTTACCTTTTCCAGAATGTCATAAAGTTAGAAGTATATGGGTTGTATGTAGTCACTCAGAATGGTTTCTTGCATTCACTGTATGCATTTAAATTTCCTCTGTGTCTTCTCTTGGCTTCATATAGCTCATTTTTTTAAAATTGCTGAATGATATTCCACAGTTTATTTATCCATTTACCTATTAAAGGACACCGTGGTTGTTTCCAGGATTTGGCAATTATGAACAAAGCTGCTATAAACATCCACATGCAGGTTTTTTTGTGGACATAAGTTTTCAATTTCTTTGGGTAAAAACCAGGAAGTGAAGTTGCTGCATCATAAGCAAGAATGTGTTTAGTTTTGTAAGAAACCATCTAAATGTCTTTTGAAGTTGCTGTACCATTTCACATTTCTGCCAGCAATGGATGAGAGTTCCTTTTGCTCCACATGCTTGCCAGCATTTGATGTTGTCAGTGTTCCAGATTTTGACCATTCCAATATGGGAGTAGTAATATCGCCTAATTGTCTTAATATGAATTCCCCTGACAATATATGAAGTGGAACATCTTTTTGTGTACTTATTTTCCATATGTATATTTTCCATAGTCTTTAGTGAGGTATCTGTTAAGGCTTTTGGCTAATTTTTAAATTAGATTGGTTTTTTATTGCTGAGTTTTGAGTTTTTATGCATATTTCAGATAATGGTCTTTATTACATATGTCTTTTACAAATATTTCCTCCTACTCTGTGGTTTGCCCTCTTATTCTCTGATCAATGGTTTTACTGAGCAGAAAATTTAATTTCAGTAAAGTCTAGTTCATCAATTCATTTTCATGGATCATGCCTTTGGTTTTGTACCATCAGCAAACCAAAGATCATCTAGATTTTTTCTCCTTTGTTATTTTTCAGAAGTTTTCTAGTTTTTTTTCTTTTTTGCAGAAGTTTTCTAGTTTTGTACTTTACATTTAGGTTTGTGATCCATTGTGAGTTAGTTTTTGTGAAGGTTGTAAGACCTATGTCTAGATTTGTTTTCCTAATTGTTTAAAAATAGGTTGATAATGGATGGATGCATGGATGGATGGATGGATAGATAGATACATAGATAATAGATAATAAATAGAGTCTCTCTAACTACTTACTTCTATTTTAATAGTAAACTTCCAGAGGAGAGTATCCTTTTATAAACCTTGTAGGCTAAGTGGTAGTGTTTTCATGGTATTGCCTTAATTCTTTTGGAGGTCTTATCTCATGGGTTTATAGTCACAACCTCAATTGGAATTATTATTCCAGACTATATTTTATAGTTAAAATGTTTGTAGAATTAGAGGCTGAACTTGAGAAACAATTTTATTTTCCAATCCGAAAAGCCCTTGCCACACTATATTCTCCTTGTATTCTGCTAGCTAATTATCCATTTCTTTCTTTAGATTGCTCTTGCAGTTTCATCTTATATACTATCTATTTATGAATAGAACTAATAACAACCCTTGACTAACTGCCTAAACATTCTGCTTGGAGATCACCTCGCTAAGGGTCCAAGTTTATAAGGTATTTTTTCTTAGCTTCCACATTATTGTGAACAACAATTCAGTACAATATATTAAGATTGTATAGCATGGACTATCATTTTGCCAACATTTGCTTGTCACCTAGTTCTAAAGCTAAGCTCACATATTTAGGATTTGATAGGACAATACACTATATCTAGGTACAGTATCTGTATGAATAACATTTTAAACTATAGACAACAATACAGACAACTTAAGACATCAGTCATTTATTTATCCCATGATGTTTTTGTCAGCAATTTAGGCTAGGATCAGCTGAATGTTTTTTCCTATCCTTTTATGGCTCTCTTTTTATATTTGTAGTGAGCTGGAGATTGTCTAGGAGGCACTGCTTTTGTAGGTTGGCTGTTTGTCAGGAGGAGCACCTTCCAGCTTGCAAGCTTGGGCTTAATTTCATGGTGAAGACACGGTCTAAGAGAAAGTAGATACACACTAGATCTCTGGGGGTCTAGGCTTGGACTGCACAACAGTCATTTCTGTCATATTCTGTTGGCCAAACTTTAAATTTAAGAATTATGGAAGAAGGACTGAACTTTTGATGGTACAAGTTGCAAGTTCATATCATAAAAGGCAGAGCCACAGGATAGGAAAGAAAATTCCATCTATTATTTTTCTACCAGTCTACTAAAAACACTAATAATAGGAGTATTTAGCACACCAAAGTCAATTTAAGACATTTCAAGCAGACAAGCAGGAGTTAGAAGAATTTAAGAATATCAACGGATCTTATGAATATGTTCTTAAGTGTAAATAGGACATTTACTAAAATTGACCATACATTATATTGTACACTAAGTATAAATAATTCTGTATAGGAAAAATAAAATTAAGGTCATATTATGATTCTACAAATATAAATAACAAAATGTCCTTCCATACTAAAATTAAGAATATCTTCTTTCTTGGTGAAAAAGAGAATAGAAACAGAAATGTTAACATTGCTCATAATAGAAAAAGAAAAATGTAATTTGTCTATGGCATATATTCGAAACAACAATACAAGGAGAATTCATTACCTGAAACAACCACATCAATAAAAATAAAATAACATAAATGAATAAAACAATTCCTTAATTGAAAACCTGAAATCACCATCAAAGTAAACCATAAGGGAAGCAGTCAATAAAAGAATCATAAATAATAAATGAAATGCTAATTCCTTGAAAAAACCTCAACAAAAGAGATAATCAAAAAGGAGAAAGAACAAATAATAAATAAGAACTAATCAAAGTGAAATAAGAAATAAAATTTTAAAATGTATCTCTACTTTGAACTCCATGCATAACATTTGCCAAACTAGATGTTTCAGATTAAGTCCTAGGAAAAATTGTTATAAAATCTGTAGTTAATAGGGTTTAAAAGCTTATACAGAGCAATTTTAAAGAAAAAAACATAAGTTATTCTAGTACTAACTCACAAGAAACTACCAAGCCCAGATTATGTTAGGGAAATTTTATAAAATCATCAAAGGCCAGAAAATTGTGATAGCTTATAAATAGATCCAGAGAAGATTAAAAAGGATGAAAACTTCCAAATTCCTTTCTGAAGCAATTATAACATTAAAATTTTAAAACTGATAAATATAGCCTCAGGTAGATGGATAGATATATGTCATCTCACCTAAAATATCCATGCAACTCAACCTAAATAAAATTTTCATGAAAAGAATTTTTAACATCACATTAAATTATAAATCCAGAGTGACCTTATGAATATATATATGTATTTATTTAAGAGTGATTAAATAACAGGAAATCACTTGATACAGCTCGCTGTATTAGTAGATCTAAGAAGAGAAGTCAACAACATAGACTTTCAAAAGATGTTTGCTAATATTAGACACCTAATGCTATGAAAGCCTTTTTTTATTTATACATATTTACATTTAGAAATTATGGTAATCGTGGGGAAAAGCACAGAGTTTACTACTACTAGATAACCTCAGGAGTTGAGAGAACAGCAAAGACCTTTCTAGGATTGTACATTTAAAGAAATATCTGTATGAAAAGCAGGAATTAGAGGCAGAGTGGTTAGAGGAACTGGCACACCATATATCAAGAAGAGCCTGTGTGGATAGCTTAGAAAGGAAACAAGAAACTACTATGTCAAGTGACTAAAAGAAGGCCAAGAAGGCCACTATTTGTGAAGTGGAGACAAGATTTAGAGAAGCAGGCTAAGACCAGATTAAGTAAGATTTGTAGCTCTGGAAAGAATGTACCAGCACATCTGAAGAAAATTCAGTAATGTGACAAAAAGCTCTTATGAGTGATCCTAAGAAAAGAACTAAAATTAAGCACAGACTTAAGTGAAGAATATTCAGCATGGTACTACTTATATATGATGCAAAATGTACAATAGGTAATTAATTAAATTATGTTGTATTCATAGATGAAATAGCTAAAGTAATACAATGTTCTGGAAGAAATATTGCTTATAAAAAAATGTCCATTATACATTGTTTGAGTTGGAGAATGGACTCTCCCAAATCCCCAAAAGTTTCTGCTTTTATTATATATTTAATTTTCACTGATATTCAAAATTACATTTTTGCACTTTAAATCCAAACACAATTAATGAACCATACATAAGAAAGACACAATTTTGCATTTACTAATGCCTAACAATTTTTAGGAAATGCAAATGTACTGTTTGGTAATTTGCATATTTATTAAGTTGGAATGATTTTATTGTTGATAATAACTAACACTAGAGTTTATAAAATCTTTAAATATGATCAATGTTATTATTTTCAGTATTATATATCATGTTTTATAGTTTTCACAGAACATTTAAAGTTTATGGAAATTGACAGAAATTTCTTATTAGAAAGCTAATCAACAATTCATGACTAATTCCTTAAAAAATAAAATTTAACTTTTAACAGTAATCAAGTATACTGAAGTCGATAGACAGTTATGTCATTGTGTTCTTGTTAACTTCAGTTTAAAAATTACTCAAATTTATACTGCTTGTCAATTAAAGAGTAATCAGTATATGTAAACATTTTATGCAAAATTTTATTATGTTTCATACTTCTCAATCACTGGTGATGAATAATAAATTATAAAGAAAAATTCTTATCAATCATGAAGTAATTATAACTTAACTATAAATTACTTCATTTCAAACTAGAATAGCAAATACAGACAATTATTCTCTGAGTAATTCAGACAGGAGACTTTAAGACAACTTTCTGGAAAATAAATAAAAATTGAATGTGCCCTAAAAATAATTGTCTTATTTTTTCTTCTATCAAAAAATTTATCTCTTAGAAGAAGTAAGATTTTGACATTAAATAAATTTTGCATTTGCTTCTGATGTTAGTGATGATGTTTCAGGACTATTTCATCAATTTTTTTTTTCTGACTCAATGACCCTACATCCATTAAATCTAATTAGATTGGATCATAGAACAATTTAGCAATAGGCAATATTTTTTAAAAGTCATTTCATTCTTCGAATTCTCATAGATCCATTTGGATTTCACATAAGAAATTTTAGCAAGTCGTGAAGTGTGTAAACCTGGCGATTCACAGACCTGTACCCATGGGGCTAATAATACATTATATGTTAATTTTAAAAAAAGAAATTTTAGCAAGTCACATTTATTAGTCATAATTCAAAATTTAGGGAAACCAATTTTAGAATATTACACTTTTTATAGGAAAATCTCTAATTCTTTAGAAAACCTAAGGCCAGAAATTTGTTGACCAAGAACTTTACCTATTAACCTTTATGTTTTATCAGTGAACAAACACATCTGTTTCCCTTCTTCAATTTTGGAAAACAATGTAACATAGCAGTGAAGGATTTTGGATACATAAAATGACAGTTTTTGACTCTGTGTCTTACCAAAGGAAAATAGTACAATCTTTTAAGATCTGATTTCTTTAAATAATAAAAAGGAAAAATTAAATGTGTTGAGATTTAAATTGTTTAATATATGTAAATCTCTTCCACTAATGGAAAGCTAGTGGGTGCCCAGCAAAAGATAAGTATTTCTCTTATTATCAAAACAGGTATTGAATTAATTTCTGAAGTATATGAAAATCTTTAGTGATGTGAAGTCTGCATATGTAATGTCCTAGGTGGTCATTACAGTTAATTAAGGCAACAGCTTTGGCAAAGTCAAAACTAACATAATTGTATGATAGAACTAAAAAAATAATGAAAACTTGGGGCGCCTGGGTGGCTCAGTGGGTTAAAGCCTCTGCCTTCGGCTCCAGTCATGATCCCAGGGTCCTGGGATAGAGCCCTGCAATGGGATTTCTACTCAGCAGGGAACCTGCTTCCCTCTCTCTCTCTATCTGCCTCTCTGCCAAGTATACTTGTGATCTCTGTCTGTCAAATAAATAAATTCTTAAAAAAAATAATGAAAAATAACATCGTTGCACAATAAAACTAAAAAATAACTAAGAGATCATTTATGATATATACCCTTCCTATCTAACAGATGAACACACTTTTCTCAAAGAAGATCAAATAATTTGTCAAATGTTGATAATTGACCAAAACTAAAGTGCAGAATACTCATTAGTACTTTTTTTCTTTATAACAAGTTTTTACATAATATAATCATTTACCAGATTAATCAAATGACCCATGGCAATAAGCAAATATTTTAAACAGTTGCTGCTTTTAAATAAGAGTAAATGATAAAATCAATCAAATAATTGATCAACCAACAAATGATTTTATAGTTTTCAAGTTCCATAAGGGCCTTTCCTTCTGTACTCTCCA